>JAHDVE020006573.1:0-211833 GCA_022606495.2 Halesus radiatus
ATGTACATACGGAATATTACCGTACGCGGCTCACGTACGCGTGGCTCCATTTCCAGCCTAAGATAGTGTTGATAGATTTACTATTTGGCCAAACTAGATTTTGTTAAAAACCCAACCATGTGATTTAACCACATATATCTTTTCTATTAAATCCTTTCTCTAACAAGTGTAGCACATTCAAATTTAAACACCCATGCGAATGTAATAATGATGGTATAATTAATCTGTTCTTTAGGTAGGGGTGGGTGTAGGATGGTGGGTGGCAGGGGATGGGTGCACCCCTCAGCGCAGCGGGTTAGGGACGTTAAAACTTTATGAGAGTTGTCTGTAGTTGGAACGTTTGCGACGTTTAGTGTAGTTAGGTTTACGATTTTATGTCTCGCCGGGCGGTTGAACATACGTATGTAATTATAAAATGTCAATCCAGTGGCGTGTCGTTTTAACTGCTTTGCGGAATTTTATTATGAAATTTAACTAACCAGGCTGCGCTCTCAATACTAAAATTATGTTTTTTATTTTATACTTGTTTTACTTTATATTTATATGATGTGTACCCGGCCTTGCTCGGGTTTATGTAAAGTTATGATGTTGTGAATTCTTGCTTTTCATTAGGTTACCATAATTGATTTGACAGCGAAAATAATCTCCAAATAAAGAAACATTCATTTGAATATTTTATTTCATTCCAAACGTTTATTTTTTTCAAAATATATCTAAATCATAAAGTTTTTACTCGTGTTTCCCATTTTGAAAATATTCTACCCAAAAAAACCTTCCTATTTTGAATATGCAATCTGTGGCCAACCAGAGTGTTATATCTATGGGCTAACCTAAATAAAACATTGCGGGTTCAATGTTTTTCATAATTTTAAAACGTTATAGCAACAATTGAAATAATATACATATTGAAATTCATTAAAACTACCCTCTTTACCTTCCCGGCACTAATAAGAACAAACTGTGCTATTTTTAGCAAAACGTGTCCAGTGATTTTAGAGAAAATCGAGGACAAACAAACAAACAAACAAACTTACATTGATTTTTATAAATATATAGATAAAGTAAATCAAATTTAATTATATTATTATTAAGTTCTGCGAATATTTTAGCTTTATTTGTTTATTATTGTTACAGCTGTTTCGACCTTAAAAATCATTTTCATACTATGGGTAGGCCACATTGAGACGACTTATTTATTTTTATGGTGTTTGAAATGATTTATTAATATTGTAGGTAAAAACCGATTTGCTTAGAAATCAATTGTGGTAATTGAAATGCTTTATTCTTTGGGGCACTTACCCTTGAAATCTGTTTTCACCCCTTTAATTATGGTAGGTTTATCTTAATTGTTTTATAATGACACGAATGCTATTTAAGTAAATTGCTGTTTTGTTATTGCCCCGGTTATTAAAATGATTCTTTCGTAAATCCTTTAATTATTTTAAGGAATTATATTGTTTAAAGGTATACATTAGGTAGGGGTAAATAAAATTATATAAATAATTCGTCTCGATGTCGGCACAGTTTGAAAATGTCTTTGAATCTCGAAACAGCTATCACAATAATAAATAATGTACCAACAGAATTTCGTAATAACATATTTGATTTATCGAAGGAAGCAATCACTTTGTGGCTTGACATTATAATTTAAATAAAATATGTTTTTGTTTTAAGCCACTTTATTTTTATACATATTTATGCATTCGAGAAACGTAAACATTAGAGTCAAAGAACATATTAGATCCTTAACAAGTATAGGTTTTTCAGAATTCGCCGAACATTTAATTAATACTAATCATAATTTTGATAAAAGTACAGGAGTACAATTAATACATAAAAATAGTATAGGTTTGCGCCTTAATAACTTAGAAGCATTAGAAATATCAAAATCAAATAAAAATAATATATGCCAAATTTTAAATAAACAATTAGATTTAACCCAAAGTCCGATTTTAAGGATGTTCCCTTTCTTCCCCTCCCCTCCCCCTACCACTATATCTACCCTCTGTGATGCTCTGTCCTGTTCTACCCTATCGTGCTGTCTCTTTTCCTCACTTTCTCTGTCTCCATTATGATATCTCTGTATTTTAATTTTAGTTTATATGTGTACATTCCTGAAGAAGGTTGAGTCCAACCGAAACCGGTCGAATGCATAAATATGTATAAAAATAAAGTGGCTTAAAGCAAAAACATTTTTTATTTAAAATATTTGATTTACATTATGAGTTTTACGAATTAAACACATTAACGATATTAACGTTTTAAGTTATCAAAAATTTACTCGATAAAATACGGATTGTAATCATTGCAATACATTGCCTACACCAGCTATAACAGAGACAAGTGTGTGCTTCGGACAAATCTCGAAATGATGTTATGAAATGCTATTTCGAAAACCATTTATTATAGGTACCAACTCTGTTCTGATAGCCGTCCTTTAAAACGTTATTATGTATTTCTATTTGATCTGTATGTTTCGAGCCTGTACATTTATTTGTTGTTTATGCATATATTTTTTATTTTATTAAATTTTTTTATTTACATATTTGCCTTGAAAACTTTGTAATACCTAATATTATATGTAGTACTAATTAACAGTCTCATAATGAGTTGAATTGATAACTCATGGAACTGCAACATTGTTGTGCGTCCTACATGAAAGAAGTTCAAGTTCAAATTTGATATCATTAAATAACTTGTTCGATATCAATAAATTACTCGTTGGTCAATGTATGATAGAGGATCTTTATGTATTTACTCTCTCTCTATAATTTTTCTGATAGAGTTTCCGAAATATATATAAGGGCGATTAAAATTAACTCAAAACTGCAATTAAAATTAACTCAAAACTGCAATTAAAATTAACTCAAAAATGCAATTAAAATTAACTCAAAACTGCAATTAAAATTAACTTAAAACTGCAATTAAAATTAACTCAAAACTGCAATTAAAATTAACTCAAAACTGCAATTAAAATTAACTCAAAACTGCAATTAAAATTAACTCAAAACTGCAGTTAAATTATCAGCTATTGTCAAATATTGAACGAAGCTTTTGAATAAAATGAATGCTGATATTTTAAAGATGGTGGTCATTTTGTGAAAAGGTTTAGATTTTTAAGATTACCTCTCAAAACGAAAAAAATGTACTGGATCTAAATTTTTATAGTTTTGTTAGGTAATCGAAAATGATATATTTTAGAAGACAAAGAGCGTTGGTAAACAGTGTGTCTTATTTGTGGACGGAATTTATTATGTATTCACCCTTCCTGGTCGGTGCTGTCAACTGATTTGACATGTATCTAATTGTTTAAATATCTTTGTAAATACACTAAACACAGAGTTCATATTTTAGTTGTTCCTCCGCAATACATTTATGTATTGAATAAAATATATAAGTATTTATCGAACGCAAGAGAAAAAATGTTTTGCTATAAATCAGAAAAAAAAGGTTTATATGTACGTATTATTGCGTACAATATTAACTTGCCGAGTGTGTGGTAGTTAGTGAGAAGGGTACGGGGTTTCACACACCGTGCCATCATGCGCTGTCGTCAGTACTAGCCGGCGGTTTGCCGGTTGCAATGAACGTATCATGCGTTTTATCTGTGGCCGATGTTTTTTCCTCGTTTTCAGCACGTGTACACGTGTAAGTCTAATAAAATGATTTACATAATAAGTAATAAATGTTAATTATTTATTTTCATACAACTTAAAAAATACTAAATCCTAAATGCGTACTCTGTGTACTGAGTACACAGCACCGGAGCTCGTGGGATTTTCTAGCACCGTAAGGAAAGGGTTAAAACTGGATCCGGATGAAAATAATATTGCAGATTAAAAGTATTTGCATTGACCTAGAAGTTTCAGACATTGCGCAACTTTCATGACTCCACATCTCACTCCGGCTCGGTCTTGGGTTTAGTTTTTGCTTCATTCTCACATATCTTTAACTCCGTTCATAATATATTAATACATTATCATAAAACTGGGATACTTTCTCGGGAAAATTTAGGAGTAATTTTATATTACTTGTTTCATTTTATGTTTATTTGAATATTCAGCATCGGCCCCCTAGATGCCCGGCCCCGGGGAGCTGCCCAGTCTACCCAGGCGTACGTTACGCCACTGCGTATTACTGGTTTACTGGTGGCGTTGTTTCCTCTAGAGATGAGTTGGTCGGCGGACGATAGTACCAAAACTCAGATCAGATCGGGAATTCGGAGTTTTGAGTTCAGAGAGTTTCGTGAAATGGTCGTAATTTGATGGGTTCGTACCCAGAAATTACAGTTTAATTACAGACGATACTTAATAAATTATTTGTAAATTAGCGTGTTGGTTTATTTACTTGGTACATTTGAATCGTACCTGACATATGTACTGTAATAACAATTTTTAATGAATTAAAAATATTATGTTTTCAATGTTCTTAGAAATGTTTTTAGGTATCAATATTCATAAAACTAGACCGGTTTATAGCCGAGTGGATAAATGCGTCGGGATCCCGCCCAGACGTCGCCAGTTCAATCCTGATAACCTGAGAATCCGGGATAACCTTTTTTTTGGTTATTTTACTTTATTCTATGAATCTAAAGCTAGGTATCCACGCACGTTCTTGCTCGGTGGTTTTACGCTCATTCGAACACTGTGTCAACGTGTCTCAACGTGTGTACCACCTCGCTCGATTCTTTTTTGTTCGATATCGAGCAGACGTCTGGATGTGAAAACGATTCAAGGGCCGTAATTCTTGCACGGTGTTCGATTAAAATTAACTTGACCATGTCTCAACGTGTAGACAACGCTTCGAACATGTTAGGCTGCTCTCTGACAGTCCGGTGAGGAATGAACTTTTCACTCGCTACTGGAGACACTGCTCAGAAAAGTCCCACAATAGACTGCGTTGCAAAACGTTACCTTACTTTAGCAAACTTGACTTTTCTGTGCAGTGTCTGCAGTAACGAGTGGAATGTTCGTTCCTCACCGGACCGTCGGAGAGCAGCCTTAGTCGCCCACCTTGAGTCCGCTGATATTCTTCTACGTTATACCCGCTAAATACAGCAACAAATCATCTTTCATAGTACGATTTGACTGAACGTCTTGTGTCGAGCTTCTCGAGCGTGCGGACGCAACGTCGAGCAGGCTTCCGAGTCAACATGTTCGATCGGGCAAGAGCGTTCGCGGATATAATGGAACGTTGCTGTAAGTAAATGGATTTATCTATTTTTGGTTACCAGATTTGAATAGTCGGGTAGTTACTGAATCAAGCCGCTTGTAAAATATTGATATTTTACTATTTCCCAGTGGCGTGCATTGGTATTTTCCTTAATTAGGCATTGTATATTTTCCCTAGATCTAAAGGAATATCATCATAACATTGCATCAGATATTGACGACCTGGCAACGAGATACGATTTGACGACTCATTAAAGCGTCTGTGGCTAATGAATATAATGTCGTAGGTTATAAAAAATGTGTTAAATACGAAAATCACAATTTACTTATTTTGATAACAACTCAAAATACCATAATCACACAAAATCTATTGATTCCGTAAAATTTTGGTATTAACAAATCCCATAGTCGCTGCGCACCCGGGCAGATAACAGATTCCTAAGGTTTGTTAGCTTCCACGTTTTGTTGCTGAATCGCTGCGAGTAAGTTTTTGTATTAAATATTTCTTAGAAAAAAAAGTTTCATCGGTGCTGAATTCGTATCGCACGTATGGGTTTCATATCAGACCCCTTCACGGGCAGTATTAATACGGACGGGTGGATTTCACTGCACGAATGCACTTTAGAGTAAACCGCCACTGGATAGCAATTAATATTTCTCTTGCTTCGTTCTGTTTTTTATTACTGAATATCAATTAATAGAGCCAAAGCATTTACATTTTTATACCAAATTAGTAACCAATTTTCTAATGGAACGTATTTATTTTTATATCAATCATCTTGCACGCGTTTAAATTCGGACAAAAATCGTGTTGTATTTCTAATTGGGTTTCCTTACGAACCAGTTTCAAATAAAAATTATACATTTTAACTTGATTCGAGTTTTTATTACGGGATATTAGGTCGTCCAGCAGTCTCCAAGTGCGTCGTAGAACAGCAAGTTGTAATGCCGAGTACGTGATCCTTGCTCCACATCCCGACAAAGCGGACCCGTTTATTAAGAGGCCATAAATCACATGTAATAAGTCCCATTATCCTATCAAAGAGCCGAGATCAATTGGTCTCTATACTCGTCTATAATTAATAATTAAATTCCATCGCCAGAGACTTGAGAGAATATTATTATTGTACCGCGACCCTAACAAGTAGTGTACATACTCGGATAATAATTTAATTATTACTATTTGGTGGAGGCCCCGAGGACTACCTTTGGTGATAGTTCAAAATTCCCTTGGTGATACTGTTTTATTTGATTACCTCGGCAAGCTTTGACGACAAGAAGTTACAAATTGTATTACAGTTTTCAAAGGTATACGTATTTAGGACATTTAATTAGTTAATCTGATTTTTTAGGAGAGGTTTCACATAATAATGGCTTCAAAAAATAAAAATATATATAAGTGGATCAACAGACGCCGATTCTGAATATATGTATAAGTTTTATTATATATTTAGTATCTATAAATCTTTATATAAAAGTTAATAAATAAAAAAAAACCGTCTCATCAAAACGCCCTGTTCTGTTTGTACTTGGCACCATTGCATTCTCGATATCTGACGTCACGGGTCTCGTCCGTGCGTATTCTGGTTTATTCGACATTAAAACATAATTTGGATGACTTTAAGCAGTATAATTGTTATTCAATGTAAAAAGATATTATTAATTATGTAAATGTGATATTTTCATAGGCAAATCCACAACCAACCGTTTATGAATTATAAATATTGTTAATATTCTTCGAGAAGTTTCTAAAAAGGTACATAATTTTAATATTTATGTTTAGTTATGGTTTACTATGAATATAATTATAATTATGTACGGTAAAGTTAATTTTTGTTTTGTCATAACCTCAAAGACGTCTCGAATGTTTGCATACAAAATCAAGTACAGTCATAGAGAAGAGATTTGACGTCTGTGAGTATAGTGAATCTATCTAAAGGAAAATTCGACGGCCCGGTGACGTCACACCCAACAAGCCAAAGATTTCACGCGTTTTAGCGGGCGTCGAAAGATTAAAACTTTAACAACTATTTTAACTATAAGACAAATACTGTTATTTAAGTTAGAACGTCAGATTTGAAAATAAAATTGAAATGTAGTTATTTTTTTTTTAATTACAAACATTCCCAGGTTACGAATAACCTGACAATGTATGTAAATTTTCTACTATTATTAAAATCGAAAATATTGGTTGTGCGATGATGGGGGACTAAGCTAGCGGAGGATTGAACCCGCAACGCCCGGGTTGGAACCCGGCACATTTGTCCATTTGCCGTAGTCAACTATCTTTTGCCTAACATGTCTTGTTTTCAAAGAATTTGGTTTTTGTGAAGACTGATTTTACAATTATTGTAAAATGTTATTTTATGCACTTAAGACAGCTGTAGTTTCAGTTCTATGTTATGTATCTACTCATCTGACCCTAAACTCTCTACCTACTTCTCGAATTCCTAGCTATTGTTTTTATTATACATAACCAGTCAATACGTCCCCCTAGATTATTTTGTTATAGTAGCCATTAAAATGAGTGTCCCGTCTCAGAATTATAAATATCCTTATAAAACTTTCCCGAAAGCAATTACCAAAATCAATTGTAAATGTTCCATTGTTATTGCTTAAAATGTAATGTTTATTGTCACATCCCCTAAATTGTAAACTAATCATTTGTTTTCGAATCTGCAAGATCCTTTTAACTGTGTCCGCCGACTTTCCAAATGTAACGTTGCAATTCTTTGTTAGATCCCTTTAAAAGGGATATGTCTCATATTATGCCTCGCCCACTACTCCTACATCATAGCTAGGGTTCACTTCGTACCTCAGACATACAAAAACTGACAGTATAATTGTTATTAACGAGACCACCCAACCATCCGGCAGCTATATCTTCATCTACAAAATCATACCTCCATCCATCTCCCAGAAGCTTACGAAGCTCACGTGATCATGAAACTTCCATTCTGAGATCCAAGTCGAGATAACCTGCGATGAAAGCCTCACTTATCTCTCTCAGTCCCTTCCCACCAACCTCAAAGATAAAACGCCACTCGAGATACTTGACTCTATAATTCACGAGCCATATTTCACGCAAGAAGGAAAGCTGAAGGCTTGTACTCGTACACGTTGTACAGTGCCGTGTATTCGGGTTCACCGCGCGGGAACTCCGCTGGACAGAATGCAAATTGGGTTGTTTGTTGTTTTGGATTTTAAAGTTGCCCTTCTGGAATATGCATAATTGTATGCAAAACAACTTGTTACTTGAAGACTTGTTATAAGAATCATCTATACGAGATGGCAGCACTTTCGCTAGCACGTGGAATGAGTATTTACGGCAGATGTTAGCGTAATAATACATAATAATAATAGATTTGTGGTAAGGGCACGTTTCTGTCTCTTAAACAATATTTAATGTGACAGCACAAATGATATGGCGGGGTCCTATTAGTCTAGGCCTGAGTCCCACGTTTTCTTTTGTGATATTACCCAATCTTGATATATTAGTTTGCCGATATTACGTTACTTTCACCGTTTCCAAATATAAGTGTAATATGAATCCAGATATTCAGATATCACGTATCATATTCGGGTGGCGCGTATCGATGTCTAGATATTCGGGTGTCGCGTATCGATGTTCAGATATTCCATATTCAGATATTTAATATCACATGTCAATATCCAGATATTCAGATATCACGTATCGATGTCTAGATATTCGGGTGTCGCGTATCGATGTTCAGATATTCCATATTCAGATATCTAATATCACATGTCAATATCCAGATATTCATATATCACGTATCGATGTCTAGATATTCGGGTATCGCGTATCGATGTTCAGATATTCCATATTCAGATATCTAATATCACATGTCAATATCCAGATATTCAGATATCACGTATCGATGTCTAGATATTCGGGTGTCGCGTATCGATGTTCAGATATTCCATATTCAGATATCTAATATCACATGTCAATATCCAGATGTTCAAATATCACAGATCGATATCCATCAGATATCTACCTAATCATTATTCGATAAATATGTTTCGACATATTCGATACCCGACGGTATTATAATACGTCTATCTGTTACTAATATATATGGTTCAGCCCTAATTACGTCATCTGAATCAGAAAGGGAAACTAAAAGGGATTGGATGTACATTTCGTACTAAACGTTATAAAGTTAAAATTAAGCTAACTGAATTAAAACTGTACATTGTCACACTCCACTTATATTATTTATCATCAGCAGTGGAAAATTTGTAATTGGCATGATTTATTGTTTTTATTATTATACACATATGTAATTTATGGATTTGCGGTTAATTTTCCCAAAAATTAAAGAAAAAAAAAAACTATAATTTTTAATTTCCAACTTCGGAGCAAGTGAAACCATGGCGTCCCCATTTGTGAATATCGCGAGGTTGAAGGTAGTGGAGGGGGGTTAGGAGAAGAGGAAGAGGAAGGTTGACTGTTCAGACTTAGTCACTAAACGTAGCTTAAGGCATTTCAAGGAACGTTTCGATTTTGAATGATGGTCTTTCTCTGGAAGAATCCATCACTTTTCTGACAGTAATTTTGTAAATTACCCCATATCGTGAGTGCCCTGAAATAATTCATTACAAATTGTGCTGTGTGGTGTTTAAATCCATCAATGAAATGGTCTAACAGAACCTAAGCACAATTCAAATACTAAGTTTGGAGATCGCCCTTTCGGAGTATCATGACCTAAAACATGGAATAAACTCCGTCTGGAACTAAGATGCGTAACAAGCACAACAGAATTTCGGTCCAAACTAAATCGCTTTCTTTACGCCACTATCATTTCCTCGTTTGTACGACTTATGCTCGTTGGCTCTACCTCTTGTAGAGATGTAGAGAGACACCGATAAAATGTAAAATTAGAATTCTCTCCCATCCTTTGTGTACATATTATACGCGAGTAATAATAATAAGAAAAAGTACGGAGCGAGATAAATTGAACCTAGGGACGGGAATGCACGTCAGAGAATTTTCACAAGATTTATGCGAATTCCTTATTTCGTATTTTTTCAGTAAAGTTACGGGAAAATGTTCACGGAATTAATGAAAAGGCGGAAAATTCGTTTGTTTCTCGGTTTGTTACGGTGCTTGTATATTAGGAACGTTTATTAAATACCTTATTTGTAACCAATTTGCGTCGGCACTTTAATAATTTTTTTGTTTGTTTATTTCAATACGATTTATCTTTGTTTGTCTTTTATTACAATTAATTTATAACAACGAGTTGTTACTGCCCGACTTTGCCTTTGAGTTTTATTGAACAAATGAAAGTATGGAATACACAATATTATTATTTCTTCATTCGTTGTTTCTTTAATGTTAAAATGGTATTTCAAAGATCCGTAGCTCATGACGGAATCTTTTTCTTGTTGAAAAATCGAAAAATACTGCATCTCTTCCACTGACATCAGAATTGATTTTATCAATATTGACGTTCTATCTTAATTTTTATTTCATGTTTGTTTTCATAATTAAAATAATTCTTAAGAGGAACGGCTGTGCGCCCCATTTCATACGAAACTTAATTTTGTACTTGAGGCCAAAATACTCTCCTAAACCCCTAGTACGAATTGGAAATGTTTTGAAATTTTATTATGAACTCACAAAATAAAGTTCATTAAAAAATCTCATTTTCGTGATTGCAGAGGCAACGTTAGCAATTATTTGGGGGCTATTATTGGTGATTTAAAAAAAAGTTTACTATGAAAATATAATGAAACATGTAATTTTTAAAAAATTGACAATTGTTTAAATACGCATTATTACGGACTTAAATTTAAATTAAATACGACCTATTTTAGTTGAAACACGAATTTGCCGAACATTGTACAAAAAAAACTTTTTTTTTTAAGATATGTTATTTTTTAATTTTATTTAATGTAATCATTTTTACATAGCAAATATGAAAATATAAAAAATAAAAAAAAACCATAAACCCACAAATAATGTTTTGAAAAACTGTTTTCTGGTTTATATTTCATAATTTGAGACAAAACTAATAAAATACTTCTAATCTATACTAGATATTTAGTATACTTTAAATAAAAATAAAAAAAAAACAAAATCATTCAATTTGGTTGGATATTTTCGACCATATTAAGAATAATTCACGGGGAGAGCCCGTCAGATGTCAAGAATGCATTGGTGCCAACAGAACAGGGCGTTTTGATGTTTATAAATTCTACATACATTAATAAAAGTTACATATCCAGAATCGGTGTTTATTTTTTGAAGCTATAATATTTTTCAGTGGAGTTTCTCATTCAATCGTCACAAAAGTAAATTAACCAGTTTCAAATTGTCACTTTATTTATGGCCAAGTCGTCTAGGTCTAGGTGTCCCACGGCCCGAAGGAGCTAAGTGCGTACTTACGCGATTACTGGTAAAAGTAGGTAAGTTCAAGTTAGTATTTTTTCTGGTCGTTTGGGCTTAATTGGAAGTAATTCTCCTTACGAGGCGAAACCGCACAAGTGTCGCAATTCTTTCATCCGTTTAGGCGTCAGGGCCTCCAAACGGTGGAAGCTCATTTTTTGTACACGTATTACTGAATTATTTGGTCTTGATCCGTATTTAGCTGGAAAAAACATGTTTTTTCATATCCACGATTGTAAGAGTTCTCTATGCGTGTTATGTGGCAAATGCCAGGAATGGAAAACCTACGCGTTTTTTAATGTAAATCTCGCACAAGAGTCCCAACCGTTCCTAGCGGTCTGGAGCCGGTGGAACTATGGAATTCCTAATTGGACGTGGTTATGCAGAAAGCATCCATTCCAAAAAAGGATGAAGCTGAGAAAAAGGCTTTTGAAATATAATTTTTAAAGCATATAAAACTGCCTTCTGGATTAATATTGACTCTGCAGAATCTGCAATTGCAATCTCTGGAGCACGTCAGGTGGGAATGCTGTCCTTGTTCTACCGGTATTTCAATGGAAGATACTCTGAGGAATTAGCATCATCGATCCCTTCGGCACTCGCACACAGTCGGGAAACACGTAAAAGGGCGCCCAACACATGAGAACGACCTCTTTCTCTTCAACAGCCCGGCTGTGGAATAATCTGCCGGCCTCTGTTTCCTCCCTTCTACAAAACGGGTCTCTTCAAGACCCAGGTTCACTCCTTCCTATCCTCTAAAAGACCCTTCATGCCGCACAAGAGTCCCAACTGCTCCCAACCGTCTGGAGCCAGTGAGACTATGGCATCCCCAATTGGGGAATGTTGTGAGGCTGAAGGTATTAGGGAAGGGAAAGAGAAGGGGAAGAGGTAGGTGGGGAAATATCTGGCTATTCAGATCTGGTCACCAAACACGGCTAAAAGCCATTTCAAGCAATGTTTCAATTCTGAATGGTGGTCTTTCACCAGGTCGATACTGAGAGTATCTTCCACTCTGGAACGTGCGCAAATATACTATATATTATTTTTGAATGAATTAACTGTGAAACGGCACAAATTAATTAAATAAAATTTACTTGCGGTCCCCGGGATTTGGACCCGTGACCTTCGGATTCGTAGTCGAGAGCCTTACTCCTCGACCAGGCCGTCTAAAGTATTATCATACAAATGAGCCTTGTTCGCTATAGTTTTTTTTTGTGAGTTAACTACCAAGGCAGAGTTGTGTGGCTTTTCATTCTCTCTGCCTACCTCTTCGGGGAAATTGAGTTACTTAGTTTAGTCTTTTTTGTTCTCTATGAATTTGTTTAAAACATGTCGATCGATCGTGGGTAGGGTATATAATATGGGATGCAATTCATATCATTAAATTCTTTAATTTACATACAATGTTAATTATGATATTGTAGTGTAGGTGTGAAATAATTTTATATTGTACAGTTGACATTAAAAATACATTGCAGCATTTCCTACTATCAATTTCCGTTGTTGCAAACGCCCACCTTTAAATAATGGTTGTTTTAATACTTTAACGATTTACGGCAAAATCAAAAGAATGCAGGTAGAAACCTGAACATGTAAGGCAAAGTGCATATTAATTATTAGTAATGTAATTCAATGTACTATTGATAATGGCGTTGTCTCATATAACTAAATTTCATTTTGTTTACAAATCTCTATATATGAAAGTGAATGTTTGTCCGTGTGTCCCCGATTATCTCGAAAATAGCACAGTTTGTGCTTATTAGTGCTGGGAAGGCTTAGAGAGTAGTTTGAATTAATTCCAAAATGTGAAACTGTTATAACGTTTTAAAATTAGTATGAAAAACATTGAACCCGCCATGTTGTTTTGAGGTGAGCAGATAGATATGCCACTCTGGTTAGCCTCAGATTACATATTCAAAAGAAGAAGGTTTGTTTGGGTAGAATATTTTCAAAATGGAAAACGCAAGTAGGTACCACCTAACTTACTTTATTTGTTATTTTTGTTTTGAAAAAAATTAGTGTTTGTAATTAAAAAAAATTTTCAAATGATTTTTTTTGTTTCTTTGTTTAGACATAGTAATAGTCGTCACAGGGCATTACTTTCGCTGTCAAATCAATTATAGCACCCAACCGACAAGCAAGCATTCACAACTCCATAACTGTATTACAAAATAGTAAAAAAATCCCGAGCAAAGCCGCGTACACATCAACTATTATATCATATTGATTAGAGCTTGCTGAGGAAAGACCTTTTTCAATTTTTGGAAAATACCGAATAGCACCCAAGATATAAGCCGTCAAAATGTCGATATTTTAGGAGATTCTCGCCGGCTGGCCTATAAGCTTTTGACGTCACCGTACATAAAATGACTGGCGCGGCAGTATGCGGTACTGCCATATACACTAAATTGTGTCTTGCGACGTCACTGGTAAATGTTTTACCCACGTTCACTTTGACAGCTTTGACAACATTTCTAGAGATGTCGAAAAGTTAATTTTACTGTATTTTGTAACTCTTTATGAAATAAAAATAAAAAATAGGAATCAACCTCATTGTATTAAAATGCTTTTTAACTATTATATCCAGATAAAATTATATAATTTTTTTATGTATTATTTATTGTACTTCGGTTACTTAGCTTTTTACTTTTTAATGTGAATACCAACTGCTCCCAACTGTCAGGAGTCAGCGGGACTATGGCTTCCCCATTTGGGGTGGTAAGTTGTGAAGCTAAAGGGAGTGGGAGGGAAAGGAAATGGAGGAGAGAAAGATAAGGAAGTACCTGACTTATCAGATCTAGCAAGTTAACACGGCTAAAGCCATTTCAAACGAGGTGTCATTTTGATTTATGATCTTTCACAGTCCACAGTATTGCACAGTCGGGGAAAATGTCAAAACGCGCCCCGAACATTTTTTCACACAATTGAAATTTATCTCATGAGAACGAGTCGCTTCTACGACTCGTTCTAGTGTTCAACAGCTCGGCTGTGGTATGATCTGCCGTCCTCTGTTTTCTCCCTCCTACAACATGGGTCTCTTCAAGACCCAGGTTCACTCCTTCCTATCCTCTAAAAGACCCTCCATACAGCATCCCCAATGATGAAAATTGTTTCCCTCAGAGCCTCCTGTGTTTAGTTATTGTAAAAAAAGGGCGATACTAAGAGTATATACCACTCTGACACGACTCAAGTATTTGATTCACTTCAGTTTCTAAAGCGAATTCAAATAAAATTCTTATTCTGAAAATTTTATCAGATTTATGTTTGTTTTCGTATTTACGAGTAATAACAGAACAGCTAGAGACGTACTTTAAAAAAAACATTTCGAATAACTTTAGCCGTGAATAATAAAATTCTGATAAATGGAATCGGTTTATAAGGCAAAGTTTTAATCTCAACGATTATTTCTTTTGATATTCCGCCCCAAATCTCGGAGGCACAAAGCCATTGTGAATTTGTTAAATCCGCCATAAATATTATTTTATTATTCTTCTCGTTCCGTGGGGATACTGGTAGTACCTCTATTGTGGATTGTGCTCTTCGAAGAAATGAGGTTACTTATTAATTCAGCGCAAAGAATGAGCCACTTGCATCTTCCGGCTTTCCATTTAATATGTTTATTTTATTGTAATCTATATGTATTTATTCACAGAATTATAAAACAAAAGTCCTGTGTTGAGATGAGCAGCCGTGCAATTTAGTGAAACGTCGTAAACCTACATATTAAAGTAAAAACAAATTATTACAGTACGAGGTGCGTTCAACAGAAAAGGTGAATTTTGAATTTTCGTGGGCTGTGTACATTCGATTATCGATTTTTTTTTTGTTATGTTGGTACACATATGTTTATCATATGTTAGCATTATCAGCCATTTTGGATCAGTGGTTTGTTTTTGACAACTGGAAAGGTTAGTCACGTTTTGTTTTTTCTTCGATTTTTTACTAAAAAAAAATTTGTAAAAATCGAAAAACATCGATTTTTTGGATTTTTTGAAGAAATGCTGATAAGGACATTAAAAACAAAGCAAATCTAAAATTTCACTTTAATCGGACTTATGATGCCCCAGAAATAGGCTATCAAGTTCCGACCAAAACTAGGAAATTCCTCCATAGGATTAACAATTATTAACAATTTTTTTCTAAAAAGAATAAAATTTTTTTTTTGAAGAAATGCTGATGAGGACATAGAAAATAAAGCGAATCTAAAATTTCACTTCAATCGGACTTGAATGATGCCTCAGAAAACGAACCTAAATAAAAAATCGAAGAACACCCAAAAACGTGACTTACCTTTCCAGTTGTCAAAAACAAACCACCGATCCAAAATGGCTGATAATGCTAACATATGATAAACATATGTGTACCAATATAACAAAAAATAAAATCGATAATCGAATTTACACAGCCCGCGAAAATTCCAAATTCACCTTTTCTTTTGAACACACCTCGTATAACTACAACAAACATAATAATAAAGTTTTTTAAGGCGATACATTGGGAAGTAATGGAAAGTCACGTGTTTTTGGTTTGAAAATTTGATGACCTAGAAATATCATCGATGATTTAATTAAATACTGCTACTTTATTTTAACAGGGTAATTCTTAGATGAATCTTTTTATAACCCTAGAAAAAAAATTAAGTATCAGACCTAAAAAAATTATTAAACTCCAAAATCGCCTACTTACGAACCCCTATTCCGATAGTATCGTATTGTTCATTGTGGCAAATCAAGTTTTTTAGAATATGACCGAATAACATTGTAATAATTACGCTTGAGCTTTACAAAATAAAATAAAATACACATTTTGGGGGTGTTTTTTTTTTACGTAAATCGATACACGCTGCTTGTGTAAGTGGGGATTTCATCCTTTTCGCCACCTGCATAAGGAGCGTGTGATTTCGCTCGAATTTATTAATTTTACGAAGTGGATCGACTTAATATGTATATCATCATAATAAAATGCATTGAAACTTACAAAAATTGCTTATTGCTTTTATTTATCTAAAATTATGTTTTTTTTTTATTATTTATTCTTCCGTCCAGAGTGGATTTCTAAGGCAGTCAATATTTTTTTTAAACTTATCGTTTTTTTCAAAACCACATCTATTTTTTTAAAACGTTACATTTTTTATTGCCTACGTAATAGAATAATTTTTTTATAGAGCCGGAAAGTGATATTTTTGAAGTTTGAATATGAATTATTTAAAAAAATTACATATCTAACAAATTAATTGTCATAATATGGTTCATATTGTGGAAATAAAAACAAAGAACGAAAAAATAGCTTTTAAATTTAAACTGGCTGCAAAGGCTAAAGTCCTCTGTCTGCGTCTTTTTCTGTTTTATATTTCATTTGTGATTTTTCAATATTATCTTCAATGATTAAATATCAGACTGAAGTTTATAAGTTTTAATAAGTTATTCTAATAAATTTATAAGTGTCCAATATAAATGAAAATCGTATAGGTATATTCGAGACCTCATCAGGATTGCAAGTATATTCGAGTAGAACTTTGCAATCATACTAAAAAAAGATAGCATCCAGAAATATGGGAATAATTTGAAAATATTATATATTTGAAAATATAGATATCGACAAAAATGATGGAAAATAATGAGGTCTCATTAGCTCAGTGGTTAGAGTGTTGTCCCGGTAAGACACGAGGTCCTGAGTTCGATTCCCACATGTGAGCGTTACCTTTGTGTTCTGTATCTTTTTCTATTACATATTTCATTTACGATTTATTATTATCATCTAGAAATGTAACACGTACTTAACTTTTTGTAGTATTTCTGTTATTTTCGGTAAAAAAAATCAATCGAAATGAATTTTGCAAGCTAAAAAAGGATGCATGTTGCTCATTCAACACTATCCAAAGAATCGTTGAAGTTTGCTGCGCCGCAGGCTGTTGACATTGATAATGCATTCGGGCCGAAGGCGACCTCTGCCGCTGCAGTTGGGAAACTATCGCTGAACTTGCGGGATGGCGTGGGAGAGGGGGGTTTCTTCGATCGTAAAACTGTTGGAGAGAGAAATTTCTTGGCGAAAGCTGTTACCAAAATCGCATTACGCCCGTAATGACCCAAAGAGAAATAATAATTTCGCCGTAACATTATATTATTTCCTTTGTTTGAACGTTTAGCTGTGCGGTAGCTAATACCAGTGCTGGCCGTGAATTTTGTATGAACACGCACCCTGCATAGATTATTGGCCTTAGGCTCGGTTGTTTCATCAGTGGTACAATTCTATACCGCGTATGAAGCAATCGAATTATGCATATATTTTTTAAATTTACGTGAAAAACGTTTTTGTTTTAAGCCACTTTTTTTTATATGAATACCGCACAAGAGTCCCAACTGCTCCCAACCGTCTGGAGCCAGTGAAACTATGGCATTTCCAATTGGGGAATGTTGTGAAGCTGAAGGTTTTGGGGAGGGGAAGGAGAAGGGGAAGATGGAGGTGGGGAAACACCTGGCTATTCAGATCTAGTCACCAAACACGGGTAAAACCATTTCAAGCAACGTTTCAATTCTGAATGGTGGTCTTTCACCGGGGCGATACTGAGAGTATCTTCCACGCTGGAACTTGCGCAAATACACTTTATTTTATTTATATATATTTCTGCATTCAACCGGTTTCGGTTGGACTCAACCTTCTTCAGGAATGTACACATATAAACTAAAATATTTTTTTCGGAAAAGTTATTAAAGTAGAGCGCAATTCGGTTAAATGTTACTGAATAGCGCTGTGTAATGTACATTTTATTTATCTCGCTTTTAAAGACATAAATATGAAGTTTTGTTATTGGAAGACGGATGTTAACACGAAATTTTATTAATAACTAGCTGAAGTACCCGGCGTTGCCCGGTGGAGTTATTAATGGTTTGAAGTAAAGTTTTGAGGTTGTGATGTGTTTTACCTCCACTACCACTCCCACCCCTACCCCTAACCCTACCTCTATCGCTACCCCTACTTCTATCGCTACCCCTACTTCTACCCCTACCCCTACCCTACCCCTACCCTACCCCTATCCCCTACCCTTCCTACACGTCTACACCTACCCCCACCCTTACCCAGTAATTTTCTTCTTATTTTGAACGCCAAGTGTGTAAAATTTCATGAAGACGTATCGAAATTCTGCTTTTAGGATTGGAAAAATGGGCTGTGGTGGTTTTTCGATATCTCACCTATATACAATGATCTTCCTCTTGTTTTGAAGTTCATGTCCTCAAAATTTCATCAAGCTCGGGACAAAAGTGAAGATTCGTATTAAAAACCTAACCTAACCCAACCACCCACCCACAGGCACTCTTATTTACATATATTCATAAGATAAATAGATAGATAGAGTAGAAGATATTGTAGGTATGTAAAATTCTTATTTATTATTTTTAAAAAAACTTTGTTTTTGGGTGACTGAACGCCTCTAGGTACTGCAGTGGCGTGTACTCCATAAACGCTGAAAAGCTGTGCCTATCCTAAGAAAAAAGTAATAATAAAAATAACCCTTTAAAATACGGCAATTTTCTAATCAAAACGTATTTTTTTCCATGAATTTGGCAAGGAACTAGTACGTTAATCTATGCAGTTGGTTAAAAGAATTTCCGGAATATGATAGTAAAATGTCAATTTAAAAAAAAATACGCAGAGCTTACCTTAGGTCATGGAGCAATTCACGCCAGGTAAGAATAAAAGTCTGTATAGAACACGCCACACGTGTGTACCAAGTTGGTATTTTTCTTTCACACACATTCTATTAATATTTTCCAACATCGCTGTGTCCATTTAATCAAAACGACTCTGCAATATGTCTAGTCCCACAAGCTTGCGTTACATATCCATAGGAATATGGAGCTTCTTCCGTAAAGCTGCATGCAACACTCGATTGGGAAAATTTTATCACTAACGGTTTAGTTTAGTGATTCCCAAAGTAGGGTATATCGCCCCCCGGGGCGGTGGCGGGTGCAAATGGGGGCGGTGAAGGGCTGAAATGGAACGAAGGCAACAGTAAGTTTGGTCCACTGAAAGATTTTTTTTTCGTTTTTCAATATGCATCGTTGCAATCATGCATGTAAACCGTTGAATTATTGTTTTTTTTTATGAGAATACTGCATAAGACTCTCAACTGTCCAGTGGGACTATGGTAGCTTTAATTGGGGTATATTGTGAGGCTGAAAGGAGCGGGACGGGAAGGAGGTGGGAAAGAGCAAGGTTGGGATTCTGGTTATTCAGATCTGGTCACTTCACTCTGCTCTGATTTTTTTTTTCGTTTTTCAATATGCATCGTTGCAATTATGCATGTAAACCGTTGATTATTGTTTTTTTTTAATGAGAATACTCCGTAAGACTCAACTGTCCAGTGGGACTATGGTAGCTTTAATTGGGGTATATTGTGAGGCTGAAAGGAGCGGGAGGGGAAGTGGGTGGGAGAGAGCAAGGTTGGGATTCTGGTTATTCAGATCTGGTCACTTCACTCTGCTAAAGTGATTTTAAGGAACGTTGTGATTCTACATGGTAGTCTATCATTCTAATATTAAGTGTCCCCTTACGGTGCCAGACACTCGATTACCTGAGCCAACGTTTTTGCTCCTAACGTATTGATATTTAATATGTTTTTATAACCCAAAGATGTATTTTGCAGTATAATCAACCATAATTAATAACTGTTGATAGATTGTAATATTATTTTTGGTTTAAAAAGCAATATTGTTATGAAATTGTATGGGGTAACTCGGAGTCCTGCATTGGGCATCGCGTTATAATTTGGCACCGTAAAGGAAGTGTAACTATATCACACGCAGCCAGTAGCAAGGACAGTTATTAATGGTAACTTAATCGTTTAGTTAATTTTAAATCGCTATCCGCATTTGGACAGTACGCTAAGTGGTAAGTAGTATGTTACCGTTTGGTAGCAATTTAGTTGACTGGATTACAATCTTTTCTATATTTTAGGTTAAGTACGTTACACGCGTATCCTTGTAGTGGGGTGTGGACTATTGTGGCGCTGTTTGGACACTCACATTATCAAGTTTTACCACAAATACAAACTAACTAAACTAACTAACCATCACGCCGTTTCTCCGCAGGGGTAGGCGGAGAGGACGGACCGCCAAACAACTCGATCTTGGCATACACTTCTTGCTTCATTCACATTCATATATCGTCTCATACATCCTCTTCTATTATTCACAAATACAAGAGTTTACTAAATCACTTACTTAATAGCACGTGTATACGGCACTTATCTCAGGACAGAGACATAGTTAGCACTTGTCACTGTCCTTGTTACTGGCCACGTGTAACCTACGCATTGTTATTTTTTGTGGGCGCTGAAGAAAAATATACTTAAAAGTGGGGCGGCGTAGATAATAGGTACATAGGGGGATATGGCATGGAAGCGTACCAACTGTCGCAGAGCTGCGAGCAAACTGCACGGACTATTGAACCCGCTATTAATTGAAAGTTATGCATTTTGCGTGTAGTTAGAAAACATGTGCTTTTCCTTTCCTAAAAACGAGCAAGAACGTAAATAATTATTAAAATAACTACCAGGATTAAATAGTATCTCCAATAACATGTGTTGCCAATATTATATCCTGTGCTTGCAAAACTGTGTATATAAATTTCGCTAATAAACAGTGTTTATAATATTATCTGTCTGTACATACAATTAATAACATGTATATTTTAACGCGGCATCACGTTCATTGGTCAAATGCATTGTAAATTAAAGTTTGGTATTACGGATCGATTTTATTTATTTATTTTGAAACACATTATTAAACCATAAAATCTATGAAAGCTTTGACTGCCCAACTGAGAACAAATCCCGTTTTAGGGCAGTCAAATTGGCAAGTTTAGGCCATATTAAGTGCCATTACACAAAACAGAATAGAAGAAGCTAGTATAGACATAGTATGGCAATACGATACATCTAGAAAAAAGTGTAATTATCGAGTATAAAGAAAAGTACAGAAAAAAAACATATTAATTATATTTAATTCTGCAAGTACAAAAAGCAACTTTAGTAAATTCTTTACGACCACATGTTTCTCCCTTTTCCATTCCTTGGTTAGGGCTTTCAATCCAGTTAAGATCCCCTCCCAAAGAGCACAAGCAATGTAACACAAATGTCAGCAAATCGAACCATAAGATGGTATTAGTAATAATGCCAAAGCGCCACTAATGTATATGTACTGGTGAATGCAATTTGTTAGCTATGAGGTGTAATAATAGATTGTCTATAGTTCAGTAAATAAATTGTACAGCCCCAAAACGGCGCTATACAAATCATCCTAATTTTATTATTAATATGACAGCTGTAATATGTTCGTAGATGTAGATGCGATTTGCAGTTGTATGGGTGAACGATGTTGGCGACACTTTTGTGCACGCTATTTTGTACTGATAATGTTTCATGGCCTATTCTCTTGTTTCTTTTTTCTCTGGGGGGCGGTGAGCTAAAAAAGTTTGGGAAACGCTGATTTAGCAGAACTGTTCCGCAATCGGCCTCTCCTTAATTTAGTACTTTATGACCAGACCCAGACGGTCTGCTATATGTTTTGTCGGAGGTGCAGTAACTCTGTTCCGTAAATAGACTCGGACAAATAAATGTCCACTTCTCTACTTCTTTGTAGAAAAGGGAAAAACGTCGCTCAACACTTCCCGTACTTGGCGAATTTTAAGTGGTCGTTGTAAATAATTCACCGTGTACTAGGTACTTTTCATTTAGCGGGGAACGAAATAATATGTACCAGCAGATTAAAAACCCACATTTTTGACATTGCACACCTCCGCGCTGGTAAAACAGAACAGTTTTGAACACACGTAAAAAGGACGCAGTGTGTTCATCGCTGTACGAATTGGATCGCAGACTCTTTTGCGTATTCGCGTCTCTACGGCGGTTAACATTTGACTCTAGGACATTAATACTGTAAGACGATTTGTATCACAGAACTTAGAGATGTCCTAACATGCAAGGGGTCGAAACCAAAAGAAGAGGGGAGGGGGGTGAGCTAGGCCTGCCGATAATTAAATAAAACAGCAACTAAGCAAAAAGGTTCGGCTTGTTTATAAAAATCAAATATTTTGTTAGAGTATGTAGGTTGACCCTTTTTATAAATGTTTTGCAATTTACTGACCGCAGTCAAAATCACGCGAAACAAACGTGGACGGCAGTAAAAAGCTGGTGCTAAAGTCTGTGTCACGTGGCGTTTTCCTCCAGCCGTCGAAACTGTACTTAGGGCAAATCTATTAATTCTGACGTCGGTGATTTGTATATATAAAACTTTTTAAAGAAACCCGGAACGAAGCCAGGTAATAATAGTTTATCTACTGGTTTTCTACAAATTGGCGATTAATATTCTGTCGTTTTTATCAAGTTTAAATTCAGTATGCAGTAAAAATCCAATAGTATTATACATCTCATTCTTCGTTTGTTATATTATTATTATTAAGCCTGTTGATAGTCATTGTTTTTGCCACAATAAGCAACTGCCCACGCAAGAACTAAATGGAAACACCGCATTGTTCAGCGTAAAATAACACACTTCTTTATACAGGGTTATTCAAAATGGTGGACTCTATTCCGCACGTTTTTCTCTGATACTCGCGGTCGGTCCGAGCTTTTTCCTTTACAGAGATATCCAGTTTGCTCAAATTCCTGATACCAACGACAAATGCTCTTTCATAAACACAGACACCCTTGTGCTGCATAGTAACCATTTTACTAGCAACTGACGCGAAATGGCTGCTTGGCGGTGCGATCACTCTAGCGGTCGTTTACGCAACTATCTAGCGGTGGGATTCGAATCTTTCGTACCTCCTCTTTCAATTGTTATGTTGATAATTCACGTATTTAACGTATAATTCGGGACGAAATAGCGGTACGAAATTGAGTCCTTCGTTTTGATTAACCCTGTGTTATAAATCCAAACATAACCACACTTATTTTTCCGATATTTCATCGAAAACTAACCGATTCTCCTTTCTGCAATCCTGCTATACGGTTTTTCAGTAACTAAAATGAGCCTTCACATTTTAACGGCCTTTCTTTCCAACCCTACTGAGTAACTGTTGAGGCAAAATTACAAATTAGAAAATATGCTCTTCCCAACGAAATTCTCGATTAAATTCGCGATCAATTGGGATATAGGATTTTTATGGATTAAGTTCTCCTCAACAGAGGACTAGTCATAAAACGTATCAATAGGGTGAACAAATGTCAGTGAAATGTCAAATGTTATTATTGGTTCGCGATCTATTTATCGCGATTCAAATATTGAATTACAAATGTTTATATCCATTTTCGAACGTCAAAACATGTTTTTTGAATGTTTTAAATGGATTACTTATTATAAGGTACCTTTTGTCTTGTTTTTCACGAATGAGAAACGTCAAATGTCAAATGTACGGAAAGTGGGCGGGCACTATTTTATTTTCTATGAAAGTGGGCGGACACTATTTTATAGTCTACGAAAGTGGGTGGGCACCTCCATAGACAATTTAGATTTAAAGATTCTCGGAAACAGGCAAATATAGCGAATGCTCAACAAAACACTATGCCTCAGATTGATCATTCAAAAAGTCAGAAAGAATAGTCGCAAATAACTCAAATCAATTGTGTAAAATGAGGCGGTCACAAAATGAGATCATATTTATAGTTCGAAGTATGATCTTATCACATGTCACGTATGGTAAGGAATGACTCTAGTAAAAAGCTATACAATCCCTTGAAATGTAAATTTTTATTTCTTGACCCAGAGGCTATGACGTGATAATCCTTTTTATTTGCCACGAAATGATTTAATGAAAGACCTACCAAACTTAATACGTAGATTTCCATACATAAATAAAATATGTGGTTTATATTATTGGCATTTTTTCATGCCCATAGGAATCCATTGCTATGGACCGCACGTCTCTCACATTGTCATCCACATACCTTCCTACTTACATTGAAAAATGTGAACACATCTAAAGTACATAATACCTACATGACAGTGGCGTGCAGTCTATAAAGGCTGAAAAACTATGCCTACCCTAAGAAAAATGTATCAAAAATAATAAACAGTGGAAAAATACAACAAATTTCTCTTAAAACTGTTGTTTTTTTTCCATAAATTTGTGAATATTTTTTGTAAATCTTAGTTTTGAGTGTTTCACATAGATGGCATTGTCGGCAAGACCGTACAGTAGCGATATCTGTGAGCCTCTCAAGGTCAGACAGACAGATTATTATCATTCTATTAGAAGGAGTTTAGCTTCCTGGCTCTCCAAATCCATTATCTCGAGATTCCGTGTATCCTGTTATTTATTAATAAATAAACAAGTGTTATAATCAGAGTTTTATTTATCAAGCGATACAAAACAGTTTTCACAATCGTTCTACGTCAATAAATTGTTTCTATTTGACTAATTTATATCTTTTGGTTGTAATTTGTAATTCAAATTCAAAAGGTTTGGTAATACTTTGGTATGACTTCCTAAATCTGGTTTCTTAGCTGAATACATAGCGCAAAGCCATGCATCCGCATTCTGTTTGCATTGAAACTAAAGGCTGTGAAATGAACTTCCTGCATTGAAAAGTTCGTCTTGAAATAAAATACATATTGTTATACATTCACTAAAAATTTACACCTTTTTATAGATTTTTTGTATTTTAGTTATTTGTTCATTTGAGTTCACAAAATAACTCACTATAACTTATGTACTATTGGATACTATTACATATAACTAATTATTATAAATTATAACTTATACACTATTGGTTACTTCTACATTCGGTTGGATTTTATCTTTCCTTAATATGGTTCTTACAATCTATTTTTAATGTTTCATTGGTGTAATTTTGATTGGGACCGGCAGCGGATTATAATACTTTATCCTTTTGCAAAAAAAAGTGTTTTGCGTATTGACTTTGTTCTTTTTCGGTAGTCTGATTTCCTTATATTGAATTATGTCTGTTAATGTCCATGTTGAAAATAATTTTGTTAAAAAGATATTTTTTTAACAAGCTGTATCTTATTTTATGTATAAATATCATTGCGTTCAATGTCAACATCCGTTTCATTGTTAGCCAATTTAGTACCTCTAACATTTTAGCTATTTTTGAATATCTGTTTTGTCTAAGTATCTTTCCCATTGCCCTCTTTTGGAGAATTCGTAACTTGTTTCGTTCTCTGTCATTGAATCGTTGAGCAGTAGTTGAGATGTGGAGCAATTGTTACGTTCCTATCGGTTTTGAACATCGATTTAGATACTTGACTTGTTATTGGGGACCATTAAGCTGTTCTTCACTGAATATACTTTTATATCTTCACTTGTACATTATATTCGGTCTCCTTTTTGTTGGCTCGGGTTGTAGATATAGTGTAATGTGTATGTATATGTATTGTATTGGATCTAAGAAATGTGAACTAGTGTACTCTAGCAAAGATGGAAGAAGAGTGAGCTGAGGTACGAAGTGTACCCTAGCCATAATGCAGAAGTAATGAGAACTGGGACATAGGCACATAAGGTTTTTGGATGAATTTTACAAAAAATTGCAACGTTTCATTTGGAAAGTTGCCGGACATATTTAAAAGATTCGAGGACAATATATTTGTTTACAATTTAGAGGATATGACAATATACTCGTACATATTTTAAGCAACGACAACGGAACATTTACAATTTACTTTGGCAATGCTTTTCGGGGATAGTTTTATTAGTGTATTTATAAATTCTGAGATGGGATTCTCATTTTAATAGCCACTATAATAAAATGGTCTAGGGAAATGTATTGTTTGGTTAAATTTAAGAGAAACAATAGGTTGGAATTCGAGAAGTTGGTAGAGAGTTTAGGGTCAGATGAGTACATACAAAACACAATAATGGCGTTGTAAAATGTAATTGTCATTTTTATGGAATTTATTTGACGAATTCTTCCCAATTGTTAGTGTTTTTAGTTTCTAACACCACCGCTGTTTCAAAGCAATCATCCGAAATGTAGTTTTCCAGTGTCATCTGTGGGAAGAATAATTAATAGTGTTTTTAGTTTCTAACACCACCGCTGTTTCAAAGCAATCATCCGAAATGTAGTTTTCCAGTGTCATCTGTGGGAAGAATAATTAATAGTGTTTTTAGTTTCTAACACCACCGCTGTTTCAAAGCAATCATCCGAAATGTAGTTTTCCAGTGTCATCTGTGGGAAGAATAATTAATAGTGTTTTTAGTTTCTAACACCACCGCTGTTTCAAAGCAATCATCCGAAATGTAGTTTTCCAGTGTCATCTGTGGGAAGAATAATTAATAACCAATTCTTTGGCTGAAGAAATTTATAAAAAATCGCCTCTGTGAATGTATTCTTATTATTCGTATTTTCAAGTGATTGCGTTTTCTAGGTATCCCCTCCTTATTATATGTATAATAGGTAATGTACACAAACATGTAAGGAACTTGTACGCTCATTTATCCAGTTGGTTACAACAATCAGCGGAAGATAAGAATAAAATGACCCATTCCAAATATTCAATTCTCAATTCATACCCGAACTTGAAAAACTACACACAATCTACCTTTTGTCATAGAGCAATGCACGCCAGTGCTGCATATTATTATGCATTGTTATCTAGGATACATAATATTACTATTTAGGTGTTGAGTTAATATTATTTAAATGTGTCAATTACTAATATTAATATGTTTGATACGGTACCTATCTTTCTAGTTGTAAAATGGCGCACGTCTCACTGAACGACCGCTTTCACACGTTCCGTGTAGTCCGTTAAATGGACATTAACCAGGACATTAGGACCTCTTGCGCTCCTGGCATTTCATTATACTATCTGGGGCGTTTGTGCAGTGATCCCACATTAAAAAAGATGAGAAAACCAGACAAACTTTTAAGAATCATCTCCCGAAGTTACTGGATTTTACCCCCGGACATCTTGTATACAAATAAAGCAATTGTATGAAAGCATGCCGACTGTCGCTGAGTTACGACCAAACTGCACAGATCAAAGCGGTGGAGCCAAAGAAAGTTATACGTTTCATGTATAAGTAGAAACAAAGGAGTGGCGCCGCTGTGCGTAGATGCGATTTGCAAGTAGTATGTGTGAATAATATTGGCGACACGCGTTGTAAACGCGGTTTCATACCAATATTTTTTTATTATTTTTTTTTTTTATGTCTTATTGTTTAAAATTATTATATATTATATTGTATCCCGTAAATTTTACTTACTTCAACGATGTTTTTTTATATTAGTCTATCTATCGTGACAAGTATCAGTATTAAATTTTTTTTACAAACCGACGTGGACTACTTGTTACTCGGTCCAAACTAGCGTAGCAAGTAGGGAACATATTTACCTATAAATTCCTTTAATACATCATATAATAACATTATTTGTGAAACTAAGTAATAATTTGTACATAATATTAAAATGTTACAGAATGTAAATAAACTGTACTCGTATATTTATCAATGGTTCGTGTTCACTATCTATGATACAAGACAATCCTCAAAGCATCGAAGAACCGCCAAGTTCTTCATTCAGCATATGTAAATCATACGAATCGTTCATTCTTCATTCGAAGTGCTTTTCCGATCCACGTGTACAACGCAGAACGGTAGAGGCAGAACGGTATTGCCCTTGTCCTGCTCGGCGCACACCACATTACATGAGCTGGTGTTGATAGTTCGCTAGGCGCTGTTCATATTCAGTACAATCTCAGAGCTAAATGTCCACATCATTTTGTTTTTGTATTCAGTGCCGTGTTTGTGTCCCGACATGGGCGCGCCCACATACCATCTGGCAGGCCTTCTTAAACATTTCCCGTCTTATTATACGCCGGTTCAGCGTGGTGTAGTTATGGCGACCTCAAGTCCGTTTAAGGCCATTTTAACCATACCTAGGACGTGTTGAAAAGTGAATTTGTCATTAATTCCGACTTTACGCGTCGCTTAATATTTACACCGCGATTATAAGTAAAGGGGTTCTGGTTCAGTTGCTCCCGGAGAATAAAAGGACTGTGAAATGCCACGTAGACTATCATGATACGGGCATGAGCCCAGTATGATTGTCAAGAGAAGTCAAATAAAATGTAAAAGATTCACTGAAAAATAACACAGGTTCCAACTGCACGGGGTCAGGAAAGGGTATCCCCAATTTGGGCAATGCTGTAAAGCTGAAGACAAGGGGAAGGTAAAGAAAATGGGAAGAAGAAAGCTGGGACGCGCATGATTATTCAGATCTGGTCAGACGTATGTATTTCATAGAATTTATTAAGATTACAAAATATATTTATTAATTAATTAATTAAAAAAAATACTTTTAAAGGTTTAAAAATTTTTCGTACAATTACATCCCGTTTACACTTAGACAAATTTGAAATTTTAGAAATCAGAAAAAACTCTAATAGTGAATTGAATTTGATAAATAATCTTTTTTTTAAATAGCTGTCTATTGAATTTATTTTCACATTAATATTCATAATAAAAATAATATGTTTTTTTAATTTCTAATATTAATTTGTTATTCAATATTTTTACTAACATTTTTGATTAATTACTTACTTAATTTAATCATTTTTTGTTTATGATTATAATTTGTCTATTCTTACATTACTACGTTCTTTGTTTATAGTTTGTCTATATTTAACATTATTATGTTTTAGTACTCTGTATATTCCTGATGAAGAAAGCATCGCTTTCGAAACATGTTGATACGTTTATATTAATAAAGTGGTTATTACAAAGTAATTTTTAATTCATATTTTAATAATGACGCCACAGTGTGAATACCAATCCTTTGAAGAAATTATAAAAAGATTACAGTTTAGGAATTGTATTCGCTTGAAACATTATACATTTTCCTAACTACCCACATACAATTTACTTATAAATCATTTGTAGTATTGCCTGTATTACAAATTTACGAAATGTGTATTTTTGAGTGCTGACCCAGTAAAAATGTCTTAGAATGTTTATATTCATGTCGTTACTCATGTCAACTGAGAAGTAAACAATGAACCCACTTCTTATATTACAATTGACCATTTCTAATCGGTATTCCTCCCACACTTTGAAGAACTCTGCGGTATAATACATTCAAATCAACTCCACACCACGATGTCAGTGTGTAGACTGTAGTGCGTTGAAATTCATGTATTTCTGTCCTGTAGTCTATAATAGCATCCTATCGAACCAATATCCGCACTGAATGTCTGAAGTGCCTAAATATACTAATTATAAAAATTTTAAAAATTCATGGTATCTTTCTAGTTTGATGTTTATTAATATATTCGTAAATCACTATGTTTTTATCGTTCTCATTACTTTAATGGCTTTTGCTTCTACCATGCTCTATTTTTATTTTTAATAGAATGTTTAATGGGTCGTAAGTAATGGGCGGTTATTTCTGTCCTGCCGCGTGTCTGTTTACCATGTATTCTGTTTTTAAATCCTTCTTTTTCAATTTTTTCTGTTTTCTAGTCCTTTTTATTTTGTATCCCTTCTGTTTTCCAATCCTTCTTTTATTCCAATTCTTCTGTTTTCTAGTCATTTTATTTTCTGACACTTCTGTTTTCTAATACTTCTTCTATTCCAATTATTCCGTTTTCTAGTCCTTTTATTTTCTGACTCTTTTGTTTTCGAATCCTTCTTTTTTTCTGATTCTTTTGTTTTCTAGTCCTTTTTTTTACGATTCTGTTTTTTTTCTAATCCTTCGTCTTTCCAGTCCTTCTGTTTTCCAAAAATTCGTTTGTTTTGTTTTCGGTGTGCTGAGATATATTTGTAGCCTCGCAGTTTTTATCGGAATGAAATTGCAATATTATATCATACACATCGCTGAAAGCTCCGCCCTAACCTCCTACTTCACATAAACTACGCATGTAACTGCAGAAACTGTTGAAATATATATTATGACGGAGCTCTCAGTGGCAGAAACATTTGAATAATGCCCCCAGTATCCCCGTAACGTAACACACATTACCGTAGATCGTACGTTGTTCTTTCCAACAAGTGTGTTTCTATTATTATTTTTCATAATGATAATCATTTTTCTAGTGCCTGGATCCTATTTTATTGCAGGTATGAACCACAACTTTAAAATATACCCAAACTACCCTCAGAATAATTTATGGAACCCGCACTAGTTTCTACGTTCTTTGTTTCGTCAGAAGTGGGATAATTTAAACTGATTTATTTTATTAAAATTCGCCGTAGCACACACCGCGCACGAAATGGAACTAACACTGTTTGGGCGGGTTCCTCGAAAAGTAATAATTCTCGAATCCCACGCTCAGATCATCCTATTGTTCCTTGGTCCATTGAAGCTTTGCTGCTAAATAATGGTTATTCGGTACTTCCGCTAGATGCTGTCAAGTCAAGGACATTGTACGAAACAACAAAACGCCCATTTTGAATGCTTCATTGTTCAAAGGCCAGATATGGTAATCGTGGTCAATAACACTGTAAACAAACGACGCAGTGCAGATCTATAAGTATTACAAGTTTAATTTAAAAGACCGCGAAATCGATTAGTTATAATTATTTATTCACGCCTAGAAGGCTTTTACATGTTGATACATTTATCACATAGTTTTACAAGGGAGTACAATAATGTACACATAAAATAATAAATAAAGTGTAAAAGAAGTAAGTAGGTACAATATAACATGGAATACATGTCCTACAAACTTGCAAAAATACCAAAAATATTGTATTTCTTCGAATACGTATTTATCTCTGTCCAACCCGGCACTTTTATATATAGGAAAAATTACAGAATGCCTAGTTTTTTATACTTACAAAATTTCATTGTTGGAAAAGGGGAATCAAATAAGTTATTTCAAGAGATGTCATCTATATGTACAATATAAAGAAGTGTATCTTCTTTATATTGTTTGTTTTTGTTGTTGATTTGATTTGATTTTGTTTGATTTTGTTTGATTGTTTGTTTTTTATACAAGTCTACAGTTTTATTCCGAGCTTGATGAAATTTTGCACGTTAACTGACTGCTGATTTTTCAAAATAAGAGGGAAATTACTGGGTAGTGGCCAACCACTCAACCACCCCGAGGTAGGGCTAGAGGTATGGGTAGGGGTAGGGGCAGGGGACGGGTTCAGGGGCAGGGTCAGGGGCAGGGGCAGGGGTAGGGGTATGGGTATGGTAGCTTTGAAACATGGTATCTTCTTCGAAAATATTGAAACAAAGACACGTTACATTAATGCATTCCCCGTAATTAATAAGGAAAAATCTAATTGAATAAACCTGGGTGGAAACAGAAGCCGCGATACGATAGAACGCACGAAAGCGATAGGTATAATGTTTCTCATTATTATTCACACTACCATCCTTATTAATTCAGTTTTAACTAGTATCTTTCTCTACATCTTTACCTAAACTTTAACTTTTAATTTAGCAAAATTTGAATCCATTGAACGCCAACGTTTCCGATCGGCAAAGAAAAAAAAAACCATATCTCTGAAAATAAGTAGCTATTCTGGGTAAGCTACTTGTGATAGATATATACAATTTTTATAAATATGTAAACACATTGGCGTCTCCCACACGTACATTTCCGCCCGCGTTTCTCGACCTTCGCTCCAAAGCGCACGCCGACCTGCCGGCCGAAACGTTGCGTTAATTTTGGGAAAAAAAGTCACCACACTTCCGCGGAAGTGTACGTGTAAAGGTATTTCTCAGATATCGGAGCGAAGTGTGGCATTATGAATGATACGTCGTCAGGTTTAAAAGTTTTACTACAGTTTTGACCATAGATATTATAGGATAAACATCGCTACGGACATTTACCAATTAAAATAATAACGTCATGTCATAGTTACCCAGAAGATTATAAATTACTTTGATAGTTTACTAGCAATGTTTCGTTTAAAAATTAACTAATACTGATTTTTAAGTTTCTGTACTTTGCTTTCCATTTTCCATAAGCAGTCGGTGAACAGCCATAAATAAAAACAAAAAAAGAATGCGCGGCGCGCCCTCAAACGCTTACGTGTACAGACATGTGCGCCGATCGCTGAAAAAATTACGTGTTGGACTGACGGGAGATCTGGGCTTTCCGATTGCAGGACTCTGACTTTACACGTACGTTTCGGCGGACGTATTGGAACGAAGTGTGGTGAGATTTTGAATCCGAAGCTTACGTGTAATGTCTGCTATTATCTACTAAGTTGATACAATTTACAAAACATCGATTTGAAAAAAAGCAAGTGAGTTTTTACGAAAATAGACCTAGGCGAACCGCGCGCATAGTTACACTCGTCATACTACCGAAGTATTAGATCGCGGGTAACTTACACATATTCTAAACGCTGTATAAAAATTACGTCGCGCCTAAGCTCGGAATAGTGAAAAACTTGTCATAAAACCACGGCCATATGTGCTCCTGCCTTAATTTAAGTATAGATTTGTGCTACCGGGCGTAAGGCCGGTTTACAGTCAGCTACTATACCAACGCTCAACCGGCACGTAAGAATCTAATAAGTAAGACTGAAAATCTATCAAATGGATCGTTTAACAATACTATTTACATATCTATCCCATCGATATATAAACTAATAGATTTGGAGTGCCATACTTATTTGTTAGACGAATTTAGATGAAAATGGACCGTATTACCAAACTAGCAAACAAATAGGTATATTTCCTCAACCTTTCTTAACTTACAGGCGTTCTCCCCAACTTTTCGAATGATCAATCTCAGCCACCGATCAGCCAAGTGTTTGTTAAGTATTCGCTCTATTTGACTGTCTCCAAACATTTTTTATCTTTGAACTTCCTAAATTGTCTATGAAGGACTCGCACACTTCTATGGAAAATATAATTGTACCCCCACACGTTCATAGTCAATAAAATGACATCAAAGTAAAAACTTTCAAAGTTAAATTAACATAGACGAATTAATTTTCTATTTATTATGAATACCTATTATTTGTCTTAAATATTGTAATACAAACACCAACATTTTATATTTAAAAACGTATATGTTAAAAATAAAGTGTTAGCTTGACTTTTAGTAAAATGCCGCGAAAACGGAAGTAGGCTTTTTTGACGTTTGTCGTTCGTGCGTGTCTTTCAATTTTCAATCAATAATTGTCAATAATATGTTCATTGTCGCTGTCTTCATATTCGCTGTCCATATTGGTATTACATTAAAAATATCTTCATTTACGCTCTCCATATTTAAAATTGTCAATACACAAATAGATACAAAAAATATTTCGCGAAACGAATGACGTTTGACCATAGATACCTATGACATTTGACGTTTACACTGTCATTTAACACTCTGTTGACACTTTTTATAACTAGTCTTTTACTGAGGAGAACTTTAATCCACAGAAATCGATAACTTAACATGATCCCAAGTTTGACTGGGAATTACGTTGGGAAAGGCGAATTCGTGCATTTGAACAGTGCTGAGGCAAAATTTCGGCTCAGCAATTGTTCAGTAACGTTGGGAAGAACGGCCGTTAGCCTAAACTTTTACGGGATGTTTCTCCGATCACGCAACCAAAACCCCTTATCAGAAAAATGAACCATATTATTATTACCAGATGATCCCCTTTATTTTGATCCGCTATACATCAGGAAGTGTGCCATTTTAAAAACCGGTTACTCTCGATGTGCTAAAACCCGTCGAATCCGGTTTAGCAGCCATCAGCTGTTTGGAAAACCGGTTCGCGGAACGTCAACAATAAACCGGTAATGCAAACAATCATCAAATTATACAATCCTTTGGTGATGGCATTCTTGATTCTTGTTCTTGTGGACGATTCTTCTGCGTCTGCAGTCCATTTAAGGTATTGGCCTGTGTAAAGTATTGTTATTGCGAAATATAATGGAGCAAGCTATAATCGGTGTACTTTTACGGACAAATCTCAGGTAAAGGCATATCGCTGATAGTTCTATTACAGCGGCGTGCATTGCTCTATGACCGAGGGTAGGCTGTGTGTCGGTTTTCAAATTCGGGTATGAATTGCGCATTGAATATGTGAAAATGATTTTTTTTCGTCTTTTTTGTATAAAGCCATTATTATGCCATATTAACCCCTTCAGTAATCATGTGTGGTAATCAATGTGTGGTAAAACCATGTATGATCATGTGAAAAATGTTGAGATTCGTAAAGAATGCAAAGCTGATGTAAATGTAGTGAGCAAGATTAAGAAAGGGACACTTAGATGGTTTGGGCATGTAGAGCGAATGAATGAAGAAAGGAGTGTAAGGAGAATATATCATGCGAATGTGAATGGAAGAAGAAGCCGGGGACGTCCAAGGAAGACGTGGCACGATCAAGTGAATCAAATACTTGAGTCGGGCCATGTCAGAAGTCGGAATAACAGAAGAGAATGTATGAGACGTTGTATGAATGTGAATGAAGCAAGAAGTGTATGCCAAGATCGAGTTGTTTGGCGGTCCGTCCTCTCTGCCAACCCCTGCGGCGAAACAGCGTGATGGCTAGTTAGTTAGTTAGTCAGTAATCATCAAAAAATAAATGGAAAAAAACACTTTTTTTATGAATGAATTTTATTTACTGAACATATATATCCTCTATAAAAGCTAAAATCGGACTGAATGTTGATATTATGGTGCATCTGTCTTTCGTCTCTCTTCCACATACCATACATCGTATTTATTACTGCAGGTAAAGTTTGCCCGAGTTATCTCGGGTGTTCGAATTTTGGAATATAATTATCGCCCGAGTATACTTGGGCGTTATCCTTAAGCGGTTAACTACACCACTAATCTATTCTTATCTCAAACTTTATGAGGTTAAAATTCAAAACTATACAAAATTACATTGAGTGAGCATATATAGTTGGGATATGCAAAAGGAAGCAGACAAAATATTAAACGAAACAATGGAACAGTGAGACAGAGATATGCTTGCATGTTACACGTAACAGAATGGGACAAACTAACTAACTAACTAACTAACCAACCATCATGCCGTTTCCCCGCAGGGGTAGGCAGAGGACGGACGGACGGACGGACGCCAAACAACTCGATCTTGGCATTCACTTCTTGCTTCATTCTCTTTCATATAACCTCTTATACATTTTCTTCTGACATGGCCCGACTCAAGTATTTGATTCACTTGATGGTGCCATGTCTTACTCGGTCCTCCCCGGCTTCTTCTTCCATTGACATTCGCGTCATATATTCTCCTTACACTCCTTTCTTCGTTCATTCGCTCTACATGCCCAAACAATCTAAGCGTCCGTTTCTCAATCTTACTCACTACGCTTACATCAGCCTTGCATTCTTTACGAATCTCAACATTTTTCACACGATCATGCATGGTTTCACCACACATTCGTCTCAGAGATCTCATTTCTACAGCATTCAGTCTACTTTCTTCCTTCCTCTGCCAGTTCCATGCCTCACTGCCATACATCAGGGTTGGTATCAGCACTCCATTGTGGACTGCTAGCTTCGCTTCTTTGGACAACTTTTTGTTTGCGCCAACCGCGTTCAGTCCTCCTTTAATGGAGTTTCCAGCATTCACCCTTCTTTCAATATCCCCATCAGTCTTTCCATCTCTCGTAAACGTACTTCACAAATACACGAACTCATCGACTTTTACGGGACAACACATAAAAAATGAAGAGAACGTCAAAGGAAGGATTAAGGAGAAGTAGAAAATTTTGAATTAACGGGAAATATATCTAATATGGGACTGTTAGACAAATTAAATTGATTATTAACAATATTACTATCAATTTCAGTGGCTTTCTTTATTTCCAAAGCTTCTAAATTATCTAATCTAATTCCAAAACCACTTTTGTGTAGAATAATAGCGCCGATGCTATGATTATAGGTATGATCTTTTTCAATTAGATGGTTGACGAATTCCGGAAAACCATGGCTATTCAAACATCTAAGATGTTCTTTGATTCTAATATTTACATTAACTGCTGTTTCACCGATATAAAAAAAGCATTTTATTTCCATCTTCAGCTGATTAATGGACAACTGAATAAATGACTGTACCTTACTAAATTCACGGAAAAAATACACTTTGATTAGAAATTTGTCTCCTTTTTTAAATTTTCTCTCATTTCATCTTATTGGCATTAATTTTTCTTAGGGTAGGTACATCTTTTCAGCCTTTATGGACCGCACGCCACTGTTATATTTTAACCTCTTCCTCCTGCCATACACGACGCGTGTAACGTAGAATACGAGAAACCCCTTTTCAGTAGTGAGAAATTCAAATAAAGGTAATATTATTCAAATTCCAAAACTATCTGATTTGTACACGGCCTCGCTCGGTTTTTTTTTGTAAAGTTATGAAGTTGTTAATTCTCGTTTGTCGTTTCGGTGCCATCATTGATTTGACAGCGAAAGTAATGCCCTGTGACGAATATTACTATCTCTAAATAAAGAAACTCATTTGTGAATTTCATTTTATTCCATTTTTCAAAATACATGTATCTAAGTAATAAAGTTCTTAAGTGGGTACCTATTTGTGTTTTCAATTTTGAAAATATTCTAAATAAACAAACCTTCTTCTTTTGTATATGTAATCTGTGGCTAACATCAATATAACATGGTGGGTTCAATGTTTTTCATACTAATTTTAAAGCGTTATAGCAACAGTTTTACTGATTGGATTTCATTCCAACTACTCTGTAAACCTTTCCGGTACTAATGGGAACAAACTGTACTATTTTCAGCGAAACCGGTGAAGTAATTTTCGAGAAAATCGAAGACACACAGACAAATATTCATTTTTATGTATAGATTTAACCGAGTAATGATCATTTTTCTCAACAACAAAAAATCTTAATTCCTCGGAAACTAACTTTTTTGAGTTACGTCACTCTTCTTGCAAACCGACGTTATGTTTTACGGTTGACATTTTTTTTATATATTCGTTTATTTTTTTCCAAAAGTTATATAATTCTTTTACATTTAAGTCCCGTTAAACTGATCAGTTTGTCAACGGGTTCTTAAAATATTCCACATTTTTATTTTGAGAAATGTGCGTATATATCACATTATTGTAATAAAACAATATATATATAAAAAAAATACATAAAAGAGGGTACAAAAGTACAACCAAAATCAAAACCAAAAAGTGTATAAAGAATACAAAGAAAATCAGATTAAAAAGAGAAAAGAAAGGCAAAAAGATTAATACAAAAAAATCTTTTTCACATAACCATTTTTTCAGCTTACTGCATCCTCCTGATTTTTTTATTGATTTTGTAACATGTTGTAAATCCATCTTTTGCAGTTAGTCTTATTTGCAAAGTTTACGTACTTTATGTTTAAGTTTACGTATAAGAATAGTATAAGAATACTAAGTAATATCTGTACAGCGCCCTTGGGGTGATTTTTCATAAAAACGGCTCTATAAAAATCATCCGATTATTATTATTATTATTTGCAAATAGCAGAGAAGCATACTTAGCCTCTATGACAGGGGTCGGCAACCTGCGGCTCGCGAGCCACATGCGGCTCTTTGGATGTGAAGCTGTGGCTCTTTAGTTTCATACGCAATGCTATTTGTTGTTGGCAAGAAAAAAAATGTTGCCACTTTAAAAACTTTTAATTTTTTTAAATTGTAATTTTGCACTCTTCCGACTCAAAAGGTTGCCGACCCCTGCTCTATGACCGTGAACTTTAGGCCCAAGTGTTAGAACTCGAGTCAAATTTTACATTGTCATCAGCGCCGATGGTCAACTGGGTCATAGTAATTTCGACTTGACCACCCTATTTTAAGCACCTATTATTTTTACATAGTTTTATAGTCCTAGTTTAGGGCACGTATCGCAGCTTTTTAAATTTACGTACAACAATTAATTATTAATTTAATAACGTCTGAGGATGATCGTCAGTTCAAACAAAATTTCACAAAATTAAGTCTAATTTGTCACACGACTTTGAATGATGATGCCAAAGTTTCAATATTCATCTGTTACATTTTTTCATCTCGTGGAATGGCTGGGAGTTGCTGAAGTTAAATAGATTCAGATTGACTGTGACAAGTGTATCATTAATTACTTGAAAGTTTGAGCATATTTTATATTTACTACTGGCGGCGAGTTGAAAACGACTTTTTTTTTACTTTCTCGCTGTTTCTCTCATATTTAATTTTATACGTTCAGGACTTTTTAAAGTTCAATCTTTTAAGAATTTTTTTTGTAATTATTTTTATGTGAATATTGCGCAAGATTACCCACTGTCTAGACCAGGGGTCGGCAACCTGCGGCTCGCGAGCCACATGCGGCTCTTTAGTTCCATACGCTCTGCTATTTATTGTTGGCAAGAAAAAAAAATGTGGCTCTTTAAAAACTTTGAAATTTTGTATATTGTAATTTTGGACTCTTCCTACTCAAAAGGTTGCCGACCCATGGGACTATGCCATCACCACAGAATAAAAAATGTATATATATATGTAGAATAATTTTCTCGGTTTACCCCCGAAAAGAAAATTATTCTACATCTTACACCCGTGAAAATCTCAACCATAACATATATATATATAGATGAAGATTAAGATATTGATATCTTAATCTTCATTATTCTTTGCGAATTTCAACATTTTTCATAAGATCATACATAGTTTTACCACACATTCGCCTCAGAGATTTCATTTCTACAGCATTCAGTCTACTTTCATCCTCCCTCTGCCAGTTCCATGCCTCACTGCCATACATCAGGGTTGGTATCAGCACTCCATTGTGGACTGCTAACTTCACTTCTTTAGATACATTTTTTTAGCGCCAACCACGTTCAGTCCTCCGTTAATGGAGTTTCCTGCTTTCACCCTTCTTTCAATATCTCTATCAGTCTTTCCATATCTCGTAAACATACTTCCCGAATGTACAAACTCATCGACCTGCTCCAAGTATTCATATTTACTATTGCACATTGTTTTCGTACTCTCTCTTTCAAACACCATGACATCAGACTTACTTACATTCATCATTAGCTCATTCTTCATACATGCTTCGTTCATCCTAGATAGGAGGGACTATAGATCTTCCATACTGATAGCAATCGTTCTTTCAGATTACTCATTTTCGCACCCAAGCCCACCTCTTTCAATTCATTAACGGATAGTAGAAAAATATGACAAATTTCTGATGTAAGAACATTTGTTCATGAATTTGGTAAGGAACTTTTACGTTCGTTTATTCAGTTGACCACAACAATCAGCGGAAAATGATAATAAAATAGCCATTTCAAATATTCAATAAAAACTGCACACAGCCAACCTTTGGTCATAGAGCAATGCAGCCGCTGACGTATAGATAGTTCTGATCGTTGCCACTTTTTTATATGTTAACTTATTCTTGAATTTACTCTATCCCATAAAAGTGAAAACCCCATTTCTAACGTGTTCAAGATAGAGCTTTTTTATTGGATGCATGCTATTACTGTTTGCCTTTTTCCTAATCGTCAGATTTATAGTTATCAAGACAATCAATCATGCTGTGCTGCCACGTAGACTTTAATATCCTGCGCTTAGATTAATTTTATCTGGCTACAACAACTCGAGGGTCAAGTCGTAAAATTACAGATATTATTTGACGATGAAATATTACTTATCGATCAGCACTCAGAAATACACACTTTGTTGTCTGCTAACGCTAGACATACTACGAAACCTTAAATTCTATACTGTTCGTGCTCTTTTGTGGCAAAAATTCTACTGCAACATATATCTGACAGTCCGTATAAGGCAGTGGTGGATCATGTAGACCATAGGTTCTCAACATGGGCGATAACGCCCCCTTGTGGGCGTTTGAGACTTTCAGGGGGCAGTAGAAGATTCAGAGAAAATTAGGGGGCATTGAGAGGGCAAAGTGAGAGTGTGGGCATGTAAAAAAATATAGTATTAAAAAGACAAAAAATTAACTCGCTAATCACGTAAAGTAAACTCTAATATTGTTTCGATTTTTTTTTCTAACATATTGATAAGTTTGTAAACCTCATTGTAATATTTAATCATTGAAGAAGATAATATTAACACATCCCAAATGAACCACGGAACATCATAAGGATAGCAGCCAATAATGTGGGATTTATAAAAATGGAGGATAATATTAACAAGTCTTGAACTTGAAGTACCATATGATATCGGTTTAAATGGCGTAAATTGAACTGGTCTCATTAGCTAAGTTGGTTAAGCAGTTACCCCCGATAGGTAGAGGTCCTGGGTTCGAGTCCCAGATGCGACTGAAATCTTTTTTATTTTTCTGTTGTTTTTTCGGTTTCGTGGTTCATTTGGGATGTATTAATATTATCTGCTTTAATATTGTAGTCATTTTTAACACGTGTGCGAAAATTCACATATTTCGGTAGTTCGGGAAGTGGATGATATTGATAGTAACAAATATGACGGTCTCCTTGATTGTATAGCTCCTTGATATCAGCTGTATTTACGCTATTTTGTTCTTTCTTACATTGTCTATTGAATAATATGATGGTCTCCTTGATTGTGTAGATCCTTGATATCAGCTGTATTTACGCTATTTTGTTCTTTCTTACATTGACTATTGAATAATATGATGGTCTCCTTAATTGTATATCTCATATGTAATTGATATCTGCGGGTATCGAAAAAACGTTTTTTTTTTAAATGTTTTATTTTTGTATTTTTATTTACGTTATCATATTTACACAGCAAATATTATAATTTATTTTTAAATACAGTAAACCCGCAAATAATTTTCTAAATTGCTTCTAAAATTATAAAAAATGATTTTTTTCATGGCATACACTTCAAAATTTAAAATAAAAATAAATAAAATACTTCTCATCCGTGTTAGGTATTTACGAAACCTTTATAAATATATATCATTAATTTGAATGGGTACTTTGGCCTCAAATCCAAAATTAAGTTATGAATGAAACAGACAGCGCAGCCGTTCCTCTTAAATAAAAATATAAGAAAAGTTTATTTGATAGAATTTAGCAAGAACGATATCATACTTTTACTACTGTCGTGAATATTGTAAGGATAACAGAAATAAAAGTTAATCATTTAATAAACCAAGTTTCCACGTCTATCGATTAAGTAATTACGAAAGTATCGGCGCACAGCCCTAGAACTGAAGTTGATGGATCCATATACCGATATACCTACACACTATTATTAATTTCATCTCCTTTGTTTAACACTCCCGTTCCGATGAGGGGTAACACACTCTCCCCAAACGAGGATTTTGTTCGATATCTTAGTTGTTTTATTTTTTACATCACACACTCTATTATTTAGGTAATCCCAGAAAAAAACTATCCGATAATCGATCTCCACTTAAAAAAATATCCCTTTATTGTTTTTTCAGATATTAAATAATATGGTATCTATCAAATTCCTACGAAATTACACCCCACCCACGTTGCGTTCGTAATCCCACTACTTTTGAAAAAATCCCGCCGCAGATAAGCCGCAAGTGCGGTCGTAAAAGATGCACTTTACTGTAAAGGGCTACAATAATATCGACGCAACGTCCTAATGTAAGGTGTCGAATCTGCATTTTGCGAGGTTTACAGGAGAGCAAAAAGTTACATTTGACTTTCTATGCCGCATGCATCGTGCAGTTTCGATCATTTTCATTCCATAAAGGAGAATTTAGAGGAAAGCTCAACTTTATTTGGCATTTTCTGTTATACGAGTATATTATATATATTTAAAGTTTAAGATAAGAAAAATAAAATCGAAATTTTGTAGACACCCCTACGTTGGGATCGTCGATATTTTTGAGTCGCGTTCGCTTTCGTCCAGTTAGAATGGTAGTAACTAATATCTGTGTGTTACTGGAAAAGACGAAAGGAATATTAAGAGCAACTTTTTTGGGGGACCCTAGTGACCCCCCATTTCAGATCGTACGTTAAAATTTTACCTTCAGGTACCTAATGGTTAACCTCGCGAAACTTCTCGCCCGCCTTTGTAATAATATAATCCATTACATCAACTGTATTACTGCATTAATATGCCAATGTATAATGGGCCGGGACCGCTCAAGGCCGCGAGCCCGTATAAATGGGCCAATTATCGTCTAAAAAGGATTCCATCTGTCATGTACATAGTCGGTGTGCAATTTATTCGTATACATATTTCCGCGTCGTTTGACGTGACTTACTGTTGTTGTTCGATTTGTTAATACAACTAGATGACTTGGTTCTACCAAAACCACCTCAAACCAGGCCGGGACATGGAATCAAATCGGCCTCTTAACTTCAATGAGATTCATGTAAAAATAATCATTTAATAAATGGAACTATTTCATAATGTTCGAATTTTGAATGGAACCATTGTAAAATGTTTGATTATTTAAAAAATAAGGAACTCTCAGTGATGATGTTCTAACTTATATATCAGTAGTATTTTTTTTCTAAAGTTATTTTTCATAGTTAATACAATTTTCAAAGTTTTTGTCGAGGATGGGTTTTAACGTACATAATTAATAAGTAATGTACCTTTTTATATACCTTAACTCAAATAATAATAATAATAGTATTGAGTATTAACATTGGCATAATATCTGTATTGACTATTGGTTTGCTCATGAATATTCTTATTTCTCTCATGAATAATAGTTTTTTAATATTAAACAACAATTATAGAGCTCGAAAGTCACCCAAATTATGTTTAAATTTCTCCAAAACTTAAAAAATACATATTTAAAATCCAAAACGAAATCGACAAATAAAAATTCCAAAGCCAGATACGCGCAGACGAGGTCCGTGACGTCAGATGTTCCGAATTCATGGGCACTAACATAACAGGGTGTTTTGATGAAATGATTTTTAAGAGGAACGGCTGCGCGACCTGTTTCATATAAAACTTAATTTTGGATTTGAGGCCAAAATACTCACCTAAACCTACTAAATATATATATGTATTTTAATTAAAACTTTAGTAAATATCTAGTACGGATGAGAAGTGTTTTATTTATTTTTATTTTAAATTATGAAATATAGGCCATTAAATGAATTGATCATTCGCGATTTTAGAGGCATATTTAACAATTATTTGACGCAGCCATTCCTCTTAATTCACTTTTAAATAACAATTATATATACCATATAATAAAATTCGTATATTCTGAATCGACGTTTGCCGATCTATATTATTTTTTTAAAGCCATAAATGCTTTCACTGGAGTTCCTTTATTGATTTCATTTTGAAATAATGAATTAATATCCTATCGCAGAAAAAAAAATTGTGTAGGTATTGTACGAAAAATATCTTTGTTAAGAAAATAAACGGTTTTGAATGTTCACACAAATTAGTCGGTCAAATAGGGAACGCTGGTGTATTTTTCAGTCTTGCAAACATAAGGAAGGTTTTTTTAAATACCATCAATCCCTTGATGATTTCGTTTGTTTATTTTTTTTTGAGAGAGCTGTTTATTTAATGCTCCTTGCGAGAGATAAATCAAATAACCAATATCACAACACCCCTCACCCATAAATATACAAAATCAAACCCTCAATAATCCTGGTGAAATTGCACGATTCTTTAAATTATCGACCAATTGGAAATAATTCCATAAACCAATTTGAAATGGTGTCATTTTTTAAATTAGTCACCACATTTCTAACGATATTTTTCGATTCTTAAAAAAAAATCATAAATTTTTGTCAATTTTTAAAATGGTTCGATTCTCAAAATTTTAGACCATTTAGAAATGTTCTAATCATAAAATACCCATTACTTTTACATAGGTTTTACAAACTAATACATAAACTAACATTTTATACTTTACAAACGTGTGTGTTAAAAGTATGTTGAAATTAAGTGTTAGCTTGACTTTTGCTAATGCCGCGAAAGTAAATTGCTTGTTTCGTACATTTGACATTTGACGTTTCTCGTCCGTGAAAAAACAAGACAAAGCGTATCTTATGATAAGTAAAATAAGTTAGGTTCTCTTCAGTTTTATTTAAAACACACAAAACATGTTTACATTTAAAAACGGAAATAAATCTTTGTCATTCAATATTTGAATCACGTAAAATAAGATCGTAAACTAAAATTGACATTTGTTCACTCTGTTGACACTTTTTTATAACTAGTCCTTTGCTGAGGGGAACTTAATCCACAAAAATCGATATCCCAAACTGATCTTAAATTCGATCGAGAATTTTGTTAGGAAGAGCGTATTTGCGCATTTAAACAGTGTTGAGGCAAAATTTCGGCTCAACAGTTGCTCAGTAGGGTTTGGAAGAACGGCCGATAATATACGAATTTTTCAAGAAATTTTCGCGAAATTCGTCATAATTTAATTGTTTTTTGTAAATATTCTCGCAAATCCTTCAGCGCACTCATTTTCCACGCACGTTCTGTTACGCTGATCGGATTTGGGGCACTGTTTTCATAATAATAATATTTTTTGGATCGCTTCCAAACTTGCACTACTCCCACCCCTCCGCTACCAGCTGTACCCGTATTTAGCGCAACTAACTTCGGCCGTTCGAGTATTTTTACATCCGCCTTTCATCGCCGCACTAACGATGGAAATATTCGGGTATTAGCGGGAATTTGTAACAAATTTGGCCTAAAATTAAGGCTGTCCGTTTTCATTATGCCACGGTTATATCGCGTTCAGTACCTACGCGGTAATGCATGCTCGTTAGTTGTTCATATTTATCAGAACAGATTTTCGAACTCAAAGTTTTGCATGTTTTGTAGCGTACCGCAAGAACTTTTAAATTAAGATGAAACATAATAAATGAGAGTATTTTTTTTAAACATATTAAAATTGAATTCCACCGTGATTTGACAGTTTCAAAATTATAAATATATATATTTTTTTTTACAGTAACTCCACACAGGAGACCAAGGAGGAAATAATTTCCCTCAAGGCCTATATCATCTTTGGGGATGCTGTGTGGAGGATATGCAAATATGCAAATGAAAACCTGACAAGAAATATTATAATATCTAAGGCAGGGAATAAATGGACTGCAACAAGCAGTCGATATCGACAGCTTCTGACAGTTCTCATAAAAAAATATTATCTAACTAATTAACCATCACGCCTTTTCTTCGCGGGGGTAAGCAGAGAGGACGGACCGCCAAACAACTGGATCTTGGCACACACTTCTTGCTTCCTTCACATTCATACATTATTTTCTATTATTCTGACTTCTGACATGGCTCGACTCAAGTATTTGATTCACTTGATCGTGCCATGTCTTCCTCGGGCGTCCCCGGCTTCTCCTTACACTATTTTCTTCGTTCATTCGCTCTACATCCCCGAACCATCTAAGCGTCCCTTTCTCAATCTTCCTCATTACGCTTACATCAGCCTTGCATTCTTCACGAATCTCAACATTTTTCACACGATCATGCATGGTTTTACCACACATTCGTCTCAGAGATCTCATTTTTACGGCAGTCAGTCTACTTTCATCCTTCCTCTGCCAGTTCCATGCCTTACTGAAAAAAAAACCGGATAATTCAATACACGTATGAATCGGCACACTTTTTAAAAGTTTTTAAAAGTATGTACAAAAAACTGTTCCAAAAACCTAAACTAATCATTTAAAAAAAGGTTAATTAGGTTAGGTTAGATTGTTTTGTCGGGGTTGATTTTTTTTCTTCATTCTTTTAATGACATTCTTCTTTTCAAAAGTGTGCCGATTCATACTTGTGTTAAATTGTCAAGTAACCCAAAATAACACACCAGTCTGTGTATCTCGAATAACAACTGCTTCTAGTAGTCCGTGTATTCCCGGCCTCATATTTATTTTCCTATCCTATTTTTTTTTGCATTCTGCGACCCGGTTGGAGAACTTGTTTGATTCTGAACCCAGGGATCGCGTCTTCGAAACCCGGCTGGGCCAATTGACTTAAGGGTAAATGAAGCGTGACACGGGCTCGCAGATGGCGCTACGTTGAATATTGTAGAAAAAAAACTCTTAGCACGGAATGTTTTTAAATATTGAAATTAATTGTTTGTTGGCGGTGTACACCCGGAATATGAAACGGAATAATTTGTTATTGTTGGTTTAAAACTCATCTTCTTCAAGAAACTTATAAAAATACTATATATCACTGTAATGTATAAAAATACTATATATCACTGTAATGTATAAAAATACTATATATCACTGTAATGTATAAGTTTCTTGAAGGACTTGAGCTTTAAACTTCCAATAACAATTTATTTCATTTCATATTCCGTCTGTACACCCTCCAACAAACAATTCATCTCAATATTTAAAAATTATCTACACGGGTAATAAAGAGATCCAGTCCATTTTTTAATTTTTTTTAATCAATAATGACATTCTAACTTAAACACCAGTATTTTTTTAAAATAAAAAAAATGGTTTCCATAGTAAACATAATTAAAAAATTTCAAAGGCTGCTAAAACACACAAAATCAATGTCAGTCAGGTTTGAGGTTAAAATGACAACAATGATGAGCTTTACCGTACATAATTATATATTCTATTTATAGTAGACCATAACTAAAGACAAGTAATAAAATGATGTACCTATTTAGAAAGTTCTCCAAGAATAAAAATAATAATATTTACAATGGCATTGTCAGAATTTCCACATTGACAATTGATTTCCCTATGAACGAACCTTATTTCTTTAAAAAATAATGGTGTTTTCATCTTGAACAACAATTATAGGGCTTAAAGTCACCCAAATTAAGTTTAAATTTAGCCAAAACTAAAAAACACATTTAAAAAATTGACAAATAAAAATTTCCATACAAATCCAAAACCAGAATATGCGTGGACGAGACCTATAAGTCGGATATCGCGAATGCAATGGTACCAACAGAACTAGGTGTTTTTAAGAGATGGTTTGTATATTCGTTTGTATATTTGTTTGTATGGTTTGTATTAGCGTCTTGCAATATTAAGTACATTCTTGAATATAATGGAAACAATCACTCTATCATTTGTATTAGCGTCTTGCAATATTAAATACATTCTTGAAAATAATGGAAACAATCACTCTATCATTTGTATTAGCGTCTTGAAATATTAAATACATTCTTGAATATAATGGAAACAATCACTCTATCATTTGTATTAGCGTCTTGCAATATTAAATACATTCTTGAATATAATGGAAACAATCACTCTATCATTTGTATTAGCGTCTTGCAATATTAAATACATTCTGAATATAATGGAAACAATCCCTCTATCATTTGTATTAGCGTCTTGCAATATATCGTAAGGAATAAATACAGTTAGCTTCTTTTTTTCAATTTAACATTAAATTTAGTTTTGATAATTTAACTTCATCTCTTTATATGGTCTATAAATAATGTGTAATGATGGCCTGTCCAAAAATAGAAAATAAATGTTAAAAAAATAAATAAAAAATAATAATAATAATAAATTCGTAGACGTAATATAAGAATAGGAAGTAATATTTGTACAGCGCCCCTGAGGTGATTTCTCACAAAAGCGGCGCTATAAAAATCATCCGATTATTATTATTATTATAGCGCCATCTGTGAGCGCGTATTTTTTTTTGTTTTAAGGAAGACAAATATTCCCTGGTTACGAATAACCTGACAATATTTGAAAATATTCTACCACCATCAAAGTAAGCGGAAGATGTTGCTTGTGTCGTAATGGAGGACTTAGCCAGCCGAGGAATTGAACTCACGACGCCTGAGTGAGACACAAACGCGATGCTTACTCAGCCACTGACCGGTTAAATTATACCGGTATTACCTTTCGTTTACTCTCAAATTAATATGGGTTTATTTTACACAAATATGTGTTTAATTAAGTAAAGTCGTTTTGATGATCAAATCTGAATAGCCAGGATCAGGATACTTAACAATTCCCAAATATCCTTCCTCCAGCATAACAGCATTCCACTAATTGGGGACTTCGTAGTTTGGATTGGGTAAAACAAAAACAAAAAAGCTCCGAAAGTTAAATTTCAGAACAAATTCTTAAGTTTCGCGTAATTTCGACAACATAAGTAAGTAACTCTAAAAATTCTTGTCGTATTTTTCAAAATTCAAAGGTTATGATAACATGGCGAGTATATTTTATCTAAAACCCGTCTTTCCGCTTTACGACATCCTCCGACCGGATGAATTAGACCCCCTCCCCCGAGCCTGAAACTTTTGCGCGGCGTAACGTAAAATACGCGCCGAAATAAATCTTACTTAACCCTCTGACATAATAATTCTAGCAAGAAATCAAAATGGCCCGCGCGAAAAAAGGTTTTTGGAGAGAGGGGATGTGGGAGAGTTGTAAATTACCCAGGTGGCTACTTACTGGCTGTGTGGGAAAAGAACAGTGTAAGAAAATGGATTCAAAGATCTGAAAGCGTCCGAATGAAAAGCTGTTTTGTCCCAGATGTGCAGTTTTTGTTGTTGTTTGTTTTCTTGTTAATAATGGATATGGATGAATAAAGATTATGAAAGATAGAAATAATGAACTACACATTATTACCTTATCTATATATATACCATATAAAATCTATGTGAGTTTGTTTGTTTGTCCTCGATTTTCTCGAAAATTACCGGACCGGCTTAGCCGAAAATAGTTTGTTCTTATTAGTGCCAGGAAGGTTTATAGAGTAGTTTGAATGAAATCCAATATGTAAAACTGTTGCTATAACGTTTTAAAATTAGTATGAAAAACATTGAACCCTCCATGTTTTATTTAGGTTAGCCCATAGATATAACACTCTGGTTAGCCACAAATTGCATATTCAAAAGAAGGTTTTTTGGGTAGAATATTCTCAAAATGGAAAACACGAGTAGGTACCTACTTAAGAACTTTAAGATTTAGACGTTTGGAATGAAATAAAATATTCAAATGAATGTTTCTTTATTTGGAGATAGCTACTTTCGCTGTCAATTCAATTCTGGCACACTAATGACAAGTGATAAATCCCGAGCAAGGCCGGGTACACATCATCTAGTCTTTATAAGACAAACATACCACGATCGTGTATTATATTTCGGTAACCCAGCGGTTCTTAACCTTTTCAATGTCGTGAAACACTTTTGCTTATAAAACAGTACTAATAATCCTCTTCTTTGTATGGTGTTTGAGAGTTGGTGGGGGTCATAGTGGGATGCTCAGGTTATTCAGCCAGTCGACGGCATCGGGAGTCAGTTGGTTCAGCACAGATGTGCCCAATTTGGGATATTGATGAAGGGGACATTCTTCTACTATGCGTTCTGTTTGAATCTGTCCACATTCACAAAGTTTGGAATCCTTTAGGCCCCATTTATGCATCATATACGCACAACGGCTGTGACTGCACCGGGTGCGGTTTAATGAGGTGCTCGTCCTCCGAGGAAGAGAGAACCCCAATTTAATAGTAGGGTCTACAACAAGGTGCTTGTTTTTCACGTCCGAGGTCTGCCACTGAGTTCGCCACGACTCTTCGGGGGAGTATCGTGATAGAAGCAGTCACCTTCAGTCCAAAAAGGTTTCCTGGAGGTCAGGCGGCTGGCCGGGAGGTTTGCAAGGTCATCTTGAAATGGAACGTTACTATTCACGGCCTTTTTGTATTCCCTGAGGGTTGTTGTCTCTTGTCTTTCAGTTGGCGGTGCGATATTCGAGAGGATAGGGAGCCATTGTAGTGAGGTGGAGGGAAGTGTTCCGCTCACCGTGCGCATAGCAGTATTTAATTGTACGTCGATCTAGTAGTACTAACAATAAAATACTTAGATAGGTAGGTACTTTAATTTTTTTTAAATACTAACGTATATGTGTTCTATAGAAATTCAAACGCTTAGCTTAGATATTTATTATTTTGAATTCACATTCAACTGTTTTCAGATATTCGGTTTGACAGTTCGCTTTAAAGAAGCCATGCAAAACGTCATAATTATTTTTTTACGTTTTTTTTCTTCATATTTTGTGTCTCTTGGGCTCTATGTAATAATTTCTAGACATTTTGTTTTTAAGTGTTTTTCTTTTAAATTTATAATTTTGATATGTTAATTTGATTTTTTTTTATTTATCTAACGTCTAATACATGGTTATTACGATAAATTAAATTTCAGACAATTGTGAAATAACACAAATAAAATTTCAGACAATTGTGAAATAACACAAATTAATCAAATAAAATTTACTTGCGCCCGCCGGGATTTGAACCTGTGACCCCCGGATTCCAACCACCCAACCACGGAGGCCGTGGAATTAAATAATTTCCGATTAAGTCAAATCGATCTCGAACATAGATTATGGGAAGCAAGGGAGATGGCTCGTGAACCATTATTAGTATGAAACCGTGCACAAAAATGTGTCTCCAATATCGTTCACCTATACTACTGCAAATCGCATCTACACATAGCTGCACCCAATTTTGTTTCTGCCTACACACCAAACGCATAACTTTCATCGTCTCCGAAGTTCGCTTTGATAGTCCGTGCCAGTGATGTCTAGGGAAATTTCCCTAGATCTAGGGAATAAACAAAATTTTCAGGGAAAAGGGAAATCACCACAAAATCTAGAGAAATTTGAAACCTTAGCTTTTAGCAAAACTTTTTCTTTTATATCATTACAATGTTACTGAGATTGCTAGTAAACTTAAATAATACTTGTTAAAAATTATATGATTTTGAACACTGACTACACAAAAGATATAATAGTAAAATATTATGTAGGTACCTACCTACTTTCAACAAAAAATAGTAAAATATTATGCAGGTACCTACCTACTTTCAACAAAAAATAGTAAAATATTATGTAGGTACCTACCTACATTCAACAAAAAATAGTAAAATATTATGTAGGTACCTACCTACTTTCAACAAAAAATAGTAAAATATTATGTAGGTACCTACCTACTTTTAACAAAAATCATATGGTGAGTTTAAAAATCATATGGTGGTGAGGGTTGTAAGGTTCATCAAAACATGAAATATTATACCCTTATACCATACCATTTTTTTTAGCGAGCAAATGGAAAACTTGAATAAGGCGTCTTGGTTTTGGACGTTTAAATAGGTAGATTTCGAAGCTCGATAGCTCATGATGGAAGTAACGTTGCATGCTGAAAATAGTTTCAATGACTTAGAAACATCAGACAGAACAAGTGTTGTAAATTTCACGATGCTAGAGCTCGCCGTTCGAGAGACCTTGTCGCTTTCTGTTAAACAAATTTTTGCTAATGCTAAAATTACGGTGAATCCACTGGCGTCAGAATTAATGAGACTTGCCCAAAGTACTAGTACTATTACTAAGTACTATTTCGATGGCGGAAGTAAAGGTCGCGTGATACCAATTTTGGCACCAGCCTAGTTCCCCGCCGTCCGCGTTTGTTTCGCGCAATTTGGACTGCCGTAAGCAAATTAGAAAACATTTATAAAAAGGGTCAAACTAAATACTCTGACAAAATATTCGATTTTTGTAAACAAGCCGAACCTTTTTACTAATTTGCTGTTCTACTTAAATTTGCGGCACGCCTAGCTCGCCCCTATTATTTGGATACCTTCCCCTTGCGTGTCAGGGCATCTCTATGTATTATTTGAACTGTGGGATCCAGTGTGTGTATATCCCTGCCAGAGTACAGATGCATTGCTTGCATACATTTCGAACTTGTTATCCGAAACGAGTATTCCAAGTATTTAAAATCGAATTACGTATATATTGTCCTTTTTTCGCTAAATATAATAAGCAGGCGTAAGCAAGACAAAAGGCTATTTATTTCTCATGACGTTTCGCTAGGACACCACCGTCGGAAACGTACACATATATGCACCAGTACATAATCCTAAGCGTGTTTACTTTGAGTAATCTCTAATTTCGCGAGTATAACACGATAATTTTTAATTGCGCAGTTATCGCGATTTGAAGAGAACAAAATAGAATTATCTCCTCTATTCATGCACTGTCGGGTATCTCGAATTATCTCAGCAATAAATACTTCATCATTGAATGATGCTGATTGAACCGGCACACAATAGTCCTTTGTTTCCCAGTGGGCATCGGGTGGGTACCGGCAGGTCCGCCGCGAGGGATACCGCCGCCTGAGTGCGAAAACTAAAATGCCACCCCTTTATTTTGTATTTATTTACTAGCTGAAGTACCTGAAGTAGTTGTTATGTGTTTCTCCAAGTTTTCGTCTTATTTTGAACGTCAAGTGTGCGAACTTTCATCAAGAAGTACTAAAATTCTGCTTTGAGGGGTGGGAAAGGAGGAAGGGGTGGTTTTTCGAAATATCATATAGATTCCTCTTCTTTCGAAAGTCAAGTGTGCAAAATTTCGTCAAGCTCGGAATGAAACTGTAGATTTGCATACAAAACAAACAAACAAACAAACAAACACACACCGCCCGCCCGGGACTTTCTTCTTTGTATAATGGAAGATAAGGCATTCAAAATAACATTACTAGCTGAAATTCCCGGTGTTGCACGGGGTTATGAATGGTTCGGAGGAAAGTTATGAGGTTTTGATGTGTTAGCCGAATTCCTACACCTACCCCTACCCACACCCCAAGTTTTTCTCTTTTTAATGAACGTACTCGTATGTAAAAGTATGCGAAATTTCATCAAGAAGTATCGAAATTCTGCTTTAAGGGGAGTGGGAGGGGAGGGTTGTTTTTCGACATCTAATGCAGACCTTCCTCTTGTATTGTATCCTCTTGCAATAAAACCCGCCGAAGCAGAGAATGGACGGTGACCTCGAGAGAGTTTCCTCTCGTGGTAAGAATCACCTTGTCGAATATAATGTTTCAAAGACTAATCATGTCTGAATAAAGGAATCGAAATGACAATCTTTCAACGGGAGCAATTTTCCCAACAAGCCTTCTTATAACATGATATTTTTAATAGTATACTACTGCTGACCCTATACAAATCGCAATGTTGAATTTGGCAGTCACCTCTGGTCTGGTGCCCTAAAATACCTAAAAATCCTGTGACTGCAGAAATGGGCTGTACGTTTGATAGACTCCTCTATCTTAACAATAGGATTACAATCTTTAGAGCACAGGAGTTAGGTGGGAATGCCGTCATTGATCCCTTCGGCACCCGTGCATAGTCGGGAAACACGCCAAACGCGCGCCCAACATTTGTGTACGGTTGACTTTATCACATGAAAACGGTTCATTTCTACGACTCGTTCTTGAGTTCAACTGTGTAACGATTTGCCGGCCTCTGTGTTTTCTCCCTCCTACGACATGGGTCTCTTCAAGACCCATGTTCAGTCCTTCCTCCAGTCAAAAAGACCGTCCACACTACATCCTCAAAGGAGTCAATGTATAAAATAAATCATTTTGTTTAGGTATTCGAATTAACTCCGATCATGATGCGTTTTATGAAGAGGGCTGTGGCCGCTCCTAAAATCGGCCGCCAGTGTGTGCCGCATTCATTGCAATATGGATGCGACGACCCTGGGCAGTGAGAATACCTACTCAGGCTAGGTCACAATAACCTAAGCGCTATTATATCCAGCCGCTGCATGATCTCATCAGAGCCTAATTGCCAGTGACTATGATGACTGCGAGGAAAAATAATGACCACCTATGTAGGCACTGGTCACTGGTCATTGGTCACTGACCACCTAAATAACTTTATAATGATTATATGCTTCTTTTTTACGATCGTCTTCAAATTACCCAAAATCACAAATCCTTTAGATTTTAATGAAAGCTCCGTTGAAACTTCTTTTTCTGTTAGATATGTGTTTCATTTTTGATTAAAAGTAAAACCATCCCAACCCAGGCCAGGACACTGAATCAGGTTGGCCGCTTATTTATAATGGGTTTTCTCCCCTTGTTATTTAATTCTCTTAGTATTCAGTGAAGAACCATGCATATAATGTCAGATAATTTCCCCTTTCTCTGTTGTTATTTGTACCTACGTGATATTTGATTATTTACACCCTTAGTTTTTAAATTGTTATTTTATAATACCTGCTCATGAATATTTTATGTCATAGTTTTATTTTGCATATATATATATATATATATTATAACAGATATACTATGTAGTATATCTGTTATTTTACAATTATATTAGGTTAGGTTAGTTAGTATAAAGCGCACTTGAGGTGAACCTTCACAAAACTGCGTTATAGAAATTTACTCTTATTATTATTATTATACGGCCAACTTGATTCAGTGTCCAAGAGGCCTACTCTGGTTATTTTAAAGAAAAATTTCCGTATTCTTTTCCTTAGGCATAAATATATTTTGCTTTACTGCTATTCAGATTCCATGTCAATGACAATACATTTTAAAGGAGTTTGTGGTTTAAATATCACGGTAATATTAAAAATTATAGGTGCGTCACATAAACTTAACACGTGTAGTTTATTAATACTTACTTTACACGTGTGGTTTATTATATTTTTTTGAATTTAAATCACTTTTATCTGACAATTCGGGCTTTTGACATAGGTTCTTTACAAAAACCGTAATTTCGTTAATTCCGTTAATTTAGTAGCATTAATATGCGATAAATGGCTCATTAATAATGTAATGACATTATAGGTTTAAAGTTAATACTTAGGATAATATTGAGTTTTTTGTTATTGTTAAAACTACGCAAATATCGATATTGTTAAAGGACGTCATTCGATGAATGACAGCTGTCATCTGAGAGAATCGGAAAACCAGTTAAGCAAAAGTCTTTTCCTTAACAATGCGTTATTATTAAAAAGAATCGGAATCAGGCTCCTGGCCTGGATTGGAGAGGGTAAAATGGAGATGTTACAACGAATCTCTCATGGGTATAGAACAAAATTGAGAAATCCAAATTAGTTCAAACCCGTTTATATCACTATCGATACATTCAAACGTGCGCTCTTTACTGTAATTTGTCTGTACTTAACTATTATTTTACGTGTTACACGGAAATGTTGCCTGTTTATTCGGAATATATTTAACACACTGTTAAAAGGGTTATAGCTAGACTAGACTGTTTTATTACTGATTCACAATCACGCGTGTTTCTTTTCGGTATTGTGAATTTCGTGTAAATTATATATTTTTTTTCATTTTGTGATATGTTTTCATGTGATCCGTGGTTATGTTGAAGCTGTTGTTATTTTTTGACGGTTAAGTACCGTGCTAAAATATTATTTCTCCTTTAATTGCAACTATATCTGCAAATCTGTATGAAATCATAGGTATGAAAATAATGATCGTGTGCTGCAAAGATTCCATATGGGTACGATATGGTTTCCACGTGGGTTGATCGGTATGGAAATAAGTATCGCTTAAAACTAGCTTAAGGGATTTTTTTTTTACTTTACTTTAGTTTCAATTTAAGTGGCCTTCATAGTTGGTTGAATGCATGGAAGTATACAAATGGAGTCTACGTTCTTTGCAAAATCAGTGTAAAATATTGTTCTCGTGCGTGAAGTAGGGAGGGGGGTGAGGCGGATGTCGATATCGCCCGAATCTTACCGACCGCTAACGAACTCAACGAACGGTGGCCGCCGCGGCTTGGAACATTTGAGTTACTGACGTGCCAACTTCATTTGCTCCTTGAGGTTTTTTAAAATCATTTTAAAACCCAATTTACACAAATATTGATTATGATAAAAACCGATAATAGGTTACACCATTGCTTTTTCTATCCTTTCTAGAATGACATGTTCATTCATGTAGGCATTTTTCAGTTATCATTGGAGGTCCATACCCGGCGAGCGCTTGTAATCGACTGAAGCTCGTATTATCTCTGTGATGTCAATGGGCCGCATGTTGTTACCCATATTTCGAACGCTGATGTTTACACCAACTCAATGGCTGAATGCTGAATATCATGATAAATATGAATTTGAAATGAAAAAGGGCTGTTGTTTATTGTTCCCAATGCCCTTTAAACTTTTCGATATCACAAACACATGAGCAATAAACTATCGGAAAAGTAGGGGGGTACCCAACATAAAACTTTTAGTGGGTACCTCAGTTCAACCTTCAGTCACAACCTTTAACATTTGGCCAGATAAATGTATTCTTGTAACTTTAATACGCCATTACAATATGATACATCGCGTCTAGGCACTTGGCTGGGTCTTGGAAACCAGCCCTTTAAACAATCTCCTCCCCTTTCCCGATTTTCGACTGTCACATACAAAAAATAAAGAAGAATACGAGAAGTGCGATGTGGACGTGTTTCCCGATGCAAAAGTCTGAATGTTCTTTTCTTAAATTTCAAATGCAGCATTTTTTTTTATTATTATCGTTTCATTTCTATCAGATGAAATGGCGATACACGATGCAGGCTGTTAAATTAAATTTCAAAAGTGGAAGATTTAAACAGCTCTAGGCGCCATTTAGCTTAGGGCTGGATCAGATTCTGATTACCATAATACATATTAAAAATAAGGGAGACGGGCCATGAAGCATTATTAGTATGAAACCGGGCGCGCAAAAGTGTCGCCAACATCGTTTACTGACAGCAGCGTGCCGCCTTTGTGTTTAACAACACACCAAACGCATCACTTTCATGGCCGAATTGATGGTCCGTCCAATAGTAGGCACCCTTTATGCCATATCTCCCTTTATTTCTATAATCTATGTATGGCGCCTAGATTTAAACTGCTCCAGGCGCCATTTAGCTTAGGGCCGTGGTTGAGTCTTGTTATCTATTTTTTCTACCACTAATGACAATCTTGCGCTTTTCAAAGTTAACTTTTCTCCCACTTAGCAACTGTTCGTTTTGAAATGCCAGTCTTCGCATTTCATCCGCCTTCATTCCGGCCAAATTAGACGAATCTTTTCTACGTCTCTTATTAATTGACCAATTTGGCCAAATTACCCGGTAGACTAAATACTAAGTACTCTATTTTTTTCCCAGCGCTTCTTTTTATCTTGTGTCCCGCAATTATTTATACACAATAATATGCCATCTACTATAGCAGTATTGTACCAAAACCACCTCAACCCAGGCCAGGACATTAAATCAAATCGGCTTCTTATTTGTATAAGATCCTCCTATGTAACTATTGTGATAGTTTAGCCACTTTAGCACAGATGGCGCTAGTAGTAATAATTCATAGAGTTGCCGCTAGATATCTCTAGTATAGGCATACTCTTCCTTGAGATTAAAAAGAGTTACCCGCCTGCAGAGCGGCCACTGATATTTTGATATTACTATACACAGGACATTTGTCTCCACTGCCTGTCTTTCATCGTTTATAAAGAGTATGATCGTTTAAATAAAAGACAAAGTGCTTGCTGTATGAACCGGAGTTTTATTTGAGATGGTTCGCACAACAACTATTTTATAAACCATATTACCGTCTATATCTAGGTATAAAATATTATACATATTATTATAAAGGGTAGAATGGCTTATAACAAGTACAAAACGAGTTCCTCAGATATTTACATTTACACTTCGGGTACCCCTGGTTATATCCGTCAGCCTTCTTTTCAGGAATGCTGGGTATTAGCAGCTTTGCCAACAGACGAAAAACTGCTTTGCTTTGCCTCTAACTTCCTGAACGGTCATATCAGCAATCCAGAGATTTTGGAAAAAAAAATGTCCATTATGTCCCTGAATATTTTACAAGAGTGCTCGTGCACAGATCTTTCTTTGTTTCGAGGTGCAGAAGTAAGCTATCATAATGAACTAACGCCCGATTTCGATATTTTCCCCGTGAATATTGTTTATTTCAAAATACCGTTTAACAAAATTAGTTAATAATGTACTACGTTTGTTTTTGGAATAATTTCTGTATATGTACATTTAAAATAAAAAATAAATAGCATAATTATATAGGAGGATCTTACAGAAATAAGAGGCCGATTTGATTCAGTGTCCTGGCCTGGTTTGAGGTGGTTTTGTTCTACAACCTTTTAAGCGGTAGATAGATTTTCTCAGTATCACCCTGCGTTCTAAGGAAATAAGAATTCGGCGATTTGCAATCAGACCTAAGATTGTAGATACTTTCAGTATCGCCCTGGTGATGATTCAGAATCAACTCTTTTCTTGAAATAATGGTACTATAGATTAATAGATTATAAGGAGCTAATAAATAATTATATTAATAGATTCTTATACTTTATACTAATATTGTTTCTTAATTGTCCAAAGAAGCGAAGTTAGCAGTCCACAATGGAGTGTTGATACCTACCCTGACGTATGGCAGTGAGGCATGTAACTGTCAGAGGAAGGATGAAAGCAGAGACTGGATGTTCTAGAAATGAGATCTGTGAGGCGTTTGTGTGCTAAACTTTGTATCACCGTGTTAAAAATGAGGAGATCCGGAAAGAATGCAAAGTTGACGTAAGCCTAATGGTTAAAATTAAGAAAGGGGCGCTTAAATGGGTTGGGGATGTAGAGCGGATTAACGAAGAAAGGACTGTAAGGAGAATGTATGACGAGGAAGTTAATGGCAGAAGAAGTCGGGGACGCTCGAGGAAGACATGGCATGATAAAGTGAATTAAATACTATAGTCAGAATGACTGAAGAGTATGTATGAATGTGAATGAAGCAATATTTTTAATTTCAACTTAACCAAGCGGTCTTTAACTAACCGAAAAGAGATGATTCTAAATCATATTTTAAGACAATTATATTTAAAACTTTTTATTATTTAACCCTTTGGAAGGAAGATAATTACAAGGAAAGACGATTTTTTGAATTTCTAGAATATATATCAATATACCCATTTATTCGATTTTAAATTAAAAATAAAACGTAAATAAATCGAGGCATGTTGTTTTGGATTGTTTCTTTAAAACGAAATGTCCAAGTTAGTATCTTGGAAGACAAATTGAGCAGCTTAGTGGTGCCATAGTTATGAAAAAATTATTTCCTCTTTAATAATAATAATAAACGTTTTATTATCTTTTTTTTATAACAGGTTTAAGGAATTTCCCCTGCCGAGGATTTCATTTACAAAATATTAATTGTGACTGATACCTTTTTATTTTCTGTGGTTTTTCGGTTTCGTGTTTCATTTAGGATTCGTTAATATTATCTTCTTCAATGATTAAATATTACAATGAGGTTTATAAGCTTCAATAAGTTATTTAAATAAAATTGAATACTCTTTCTGGACTTGTAGAAAAGTCAATAGGTGTCCCATATAAATAAAAATCAATCAATCAAAAGGTATACGAATATATCCGAGACACTATCTAGATTGCAATTATATTCGGGTAGAACTTTGTAATCATCATATAGATAGAAGCCAATAAATATGGGATTTAATCAAGGATAATATTAACAAGTTGAATTTGAGGTATGATGTCGATGAAGTGGCATAAAGTGAACTGGTTTCATTAGCTCAGTCTGTAGAGCGTTTGTCCGGTAGGACATAGGTCTTAGGTTCGATTCCCAGATACGACTGATACCTTTTTTATTTTCTGTGTTTTTTTTTCGGTTTCGTGTTTCATTTAGGATTGGTTAATATTATCTTTTACAATGATTAAATTAATGAATTCGATGAAATTGCTGAAAGAATTGTAATATGAGTGTTTTAAGTGCAGTTGGGTGGTTTTTGTGTCAGTCTGTATTTGGTGTTAATAAGTTTTCTATTTTAGATTAATATTAAATGTCTACTTTATTAAATGTCTACATTTCATTGCCAAACTAGATCTTACTCCAGGCCATTATCTGAATTCAAAGAAGTTAGTTTCAAGACAATAAAAATAATTATTGTCTAGTTTTATGTAGCATTTTGTCCTTCAAGTGACTCCAGACATTTCGTGCCTAATGAAATTGGACAAGTAGCAGAATACTTCTATCCCCGTAGTAGATAGGACTATTTTATAAGCCTGGTTTAGTACTGGTTCTAGTCTGTTACTAAGTGATAGCGTTTTATTGGAAGACCTTTTTCTGGATTTGCTCCCCTAGAAGCCCGGTAAGATGTACAGGGTGTATCATAACGTATAATATTTCGACTGGTTTATAACTGGAATATTGTCACGAATGGATAGGCTGTTAAGGACATTGGAAGAAGGGTGAATGCAGGAAACTACATTATTGGAGGGCTGAGAACGTGGTAGTCGCCAATAAAAAAAGTCAAATTAAGCGAGGCTGGCAGTCCACAATGGAGTGCTGATACTGGTCCTGATGTGTGGCTGTGAAGCATGAAACTGGTAGAGGAATGAATTAACGTAGACTGAATGCCGTAGAAATGAGATTCCTGATATGAATGTACAATTAAACTTAATAATAGTGGCATATATGAATTAAAATATGATTACGTCGATTGTAACGCTACTTACATGGGACAGACAGGAAGGGCTTTTTCAACCAGATTCAAAGAGAAGTTCGTTGCTATAATCATAAAAAAAACACTGATTCAAAATTCGCATAACATCTCAGAGAATAATCGTGTGCCGCTGGCAACAACGAGCCAAAACCAACACATATAGAAATAAAGGGTCTTAGATTAAATTTACTGGAACAACTAGGGATAAACACAAGAACAAATGATCCAAATATAACTTTGATAAATAAAACAAAAACATAAATTTTCATGAAACCTAAACAATATAATTCCGTAAAACAACTCCGGGATTTACCTAACATATTTAAGTTCATTTACTTAAATAGCATTCACGTCATTATGAAACAATTAATAATAACCCGCCACCATTAAAATGGAAGAAAACAGATTCAGAAGTACCTCACAGAATAAAGAATATGAATTATCACAATTAATTTCTAAGTAAATCAAATAAATTGGGTAGGGGTAAATGAAATCATATAAATAAGTCGTCTCAATGTGGCCTAACCGAAACAGCCGTCACATTAATAATAAAATTTGATTTAAATTAAAAATAGAATTTAAAAAATATATATCGGTACATTACACGTATGAAGTGTGAATGAAGAAAGAAAACACGAATGTTCCAATAAAAATAAATCACCTTCATAAATAAGCAGGGTCTTTATTGAGTTACAAATTGCCGATCACTTATTGCCTGATCCGATATTAAATGCCTACGTGACTACACTTACAATTTCCAAAGTTACTCCACAGAAATCGTTAATAATATTTCTAACTAACTTTGACGGCCTCCGTGGTTGAGTGGTTACGATCCTTGGCTATGAATCCGGAGTTTGCGGGTTCAAATCACGGCGTGCGCTAGTAAATTTTATTTGATTAATTTGTGTTATTTCACAATTTATTCATTTCAAATTGTATATATACAGTATATTCGCGTCACGTTCCAGAGCGGGAGATACTTCAGTATCGCCCTGGTGAAAGACCGCCATTCAGAATCGAAACGTTGCTTGAAATGGCTTTATCTGTGTTTGGTCAACAGATCTGATTAGCCAGGTATTTCCCCACCTTCCTCTTCCCCATCTCCTTTTCTTCCTCACTTTTGGGCAGAACCTTTGTGCGGTACTCACATAAAGATAAAAATATAACTAACTATTACGCCGTTTCTCCGTAGTGGTAGGCAGAAAGGATGGACCGCCACATAACTCTGTCTTGTTATATACTCCTTGATTTATTCACATTCATACATCGAATCATACGCACTCTTCTATTTACGATAAATTTCCAGCGCCACAATATACTTACATACATTATATTATAACTTCCCAATTCAAAACTTTATTATCTAAACATGTAATTTAAATATGTACACTCCGCTTCTCTACATAAGCATTGCTTAAAAGAGAAGCCTAGTATTACAATTGAATTATGTATGTATTCAATTACAATAATAATAAATAAAAACACACCGACTCCTTGACATGACCCTACTCAAAAATTTGATTAACTTGATCGTGCCATGTCTTCTTCAGGCGTCATCCCTTTATTTATCTTATTCATTACGTTTAGATCAGCCATGCACGCTTTCCGAGTCTCCGCATTTGTAACACGGTTGTTCATAGTTTAAGCACGCATACTCCTCAGGAATCTCATTTCTACAGCTTGCAGTCTGCTTTCATTCTTCCTCCGCTAGTTCCATGCCTCACTGTCATACACCAGGGTTGGTATCAGCACTAAATTGTAGAGTTAGCTTCTCTTCTTTGGTTTTTTTTTACTAGCTCCACCTGCGTTCAGTCCTCCATTAACACCTCGACTCCGGTGATGGGTCTGATTTGACCCAGTGTTTTTTAAATAAAAGATTTTGCCGCAAATATTTCGTTTAGGCTAATTTCCTCTTGTCTATTCTTTTATCAAATATTTACCCACATCTCGACTCAAAAATGATTAAAATCGGACACGTTTTAAATAAGTTATTAGAATAATTGTTTATAAAAACACGCAAAAACTCTATCTCTTCTCATTTGAATTTGAGCAGCCGACGAAACAGTATATCTCTCGCTCTATCCTTCCGTCTTTGTCCCTCGCAGTCCTTAACACGCAGATGTTGTCAACCATTCGGGCACATTTATGTATGGTGATTATATTTTTATAACTTTGTTTTAATTTTTTTTTTTATTTCGTACCATACTAACGCAATGGCAAGGCAACATTATTTAGCTGATAATGAGATTGAAAAGCTACTTAACAGTGAGATCAGTGATGATGGCGACTTGGAATTCGAAGCATTGGATCCAGAATTTGAAAGTGATCCGGAAGACATATTACTAGAGGAAATATCTGAAAGTGAAAATGGAAGTGATAATGCAGTTAGTGTAGGAAATCTGAGTGAATCCGTTGCAGATCAACTTGTCAAATTCCGGATTCCTTTAATTTTTTAATGAAAATTGTTCATTTAAATTTGTTTTGTTGAAAAATAAAAGTTTTAGTATTTTTTAACTAAAATGTATGTCATTCAATGGTTTTAATTGTTACAAATAAATGTGTGAGAAAATTAAATACTCAAATAAGAACGCCATTATATAATATTTTCTAATATTTGCATAAGCAATCATCATATAATATGGCTATAAATTTAATTTATTTTCTTTTTACACATCTTTCTATTAGAGGTACAGCCACAAGGAAGAATTAAATAAGTGATTTTATTTCTGGTATTTTAAATCATACATGATATACTTGTAAATGCACACCATTGATTTCCCGAAAATGTTAATAAATATGTAAGCAGAAATGTTCGCTTCCACTGACTTCCTGGGGCGAGTCCTAACCCCCTCCCGCACTGCTCTCCTCATTCCGCTGACCGTCGGCAGCGGTTGTCTCCAGACGCTACCGATTTAGTTGTTGTTTTGCTCTCGCGTGGTATGCCCGCGCTGCTGCATATCGAAGAACCGCAACATTTACGGAATACTAATTTCTAAAATATCTATCTTTATACAAGAAACACAAGGGATATGTTATGAGTTTATGAGGAATTACATAATATCATATAAAAGTAAGGATATGAACGAAAAATGCATAAAAAAGCCTTTTATTTTCATCATTTCAGCCGGGTCAATCTGGACCCACCATCGCCGAATGTGTTTTATTTTGAACCTCCGGGTATTACGTGTTAATGAAGTTTCTTGCATTTACCCTTCCTTCAATATCCCTATCAGCCTTTCCGCATCTCTCGTAAACATATTTCCCAAACACACAGACTTAACCAACTGCTTAAATAACTAATAAATTGATTTAATCTCCTGGCCTTCGTTGAGGTGGTTTTGAATAGACTCCAACCTCTTTCCCATTCGCAGAGCACGCGTTCCAAGCCCTAACAAATCAGTGTTCCCTGGTCGGTCGCACCGGGATAGAAGTTCTCCTGGCTGGGGAGGTACATTCGGTAACCGGATTAAATAAAACAATAATACATGATAAATTAATAGATTAGGTTTAGCTTGGGTTGTGTTAGGTTATTGTTGTTTTTTTTTGTTATGTGTTGTTTTGTCATGGAGCTGGTACATTCGTATCGTATCGTAATATATATTTCTTTACTAATATGTTTATTTTGTTTTGCAGACCTACGGTCTGGGCCGCTGCTCCTCTGCGCCGCCCGGCGACCGCTCCACTGCCGCCGCATCCGCTGCCGCCGCTTCCCGTCCCGCTCGGACCGCTCACACCTCCCTCGCCGCCGCGGGTCTGCCGCTGGCCGCGGGCGGGCGTCGCGCCGCCGTGCCGCGCTTCCATTTCCCGCGCGGCCGCCCGCCGCCTCAGTCGGGCATCGACCAGGCCGTGCACAAGGTGCAGTCTGCTTTCAACACCTTCCCCAACAGCCAGGTGAGAAAACTAACACGGTCATTCTAATGCTGGCCATGGCCAAAATCGTCCCGGACACTGTTATCCAAACAAAGGCATTCGCGACCCTCGACTTGGATGGGCCATATCTAGCGGCATCACGAAGTGCAGACATGTACAGTGATAGTCACGGCACAGAAGGGTGCATTCCTGCACTGCGCGGTGCTGGTAGATGTGAATCGAACTTTACTCGTGTATCGTTTATTCAAAAATCTTGATTTTAATTGTTATATATCGTGAGCATACAACGAAAGGTGATCAAATCAAAATCCCTGTTCGTTGGGAAACGATTAAGATCCTTTGCATAGACACAAACTCGCAGCTTCGCAAGTCAAAATATTTTTTTACGTACATGAAACAAAATACATTTTAAATAAAAATATATCCTTACTTGTGAAACTATGAGCCTTTTATGCGAAAATTCCCACTCTCAATCTGCCAATAAACAAGAACTTTGACTTTTCGTTGTAGGCTCACGATATGTGTGTATTATGATTATAATTTATTTGTCAGATCCGGTAGTAGCTTTGACCCTTTACCGGGGTTCGAGTGTGTGATATGCAAAGATTATTCTATGAATCCTGGCATCCCACAGGGATCCGTTCTGTTTCCAGCTTTGTTTTGGTTGCACATCACTGACTTTATTGTGGGCACTCGATTGCTCCACGGATGATAGTGAGGGTTCATGATAACAATAATTTTTTATTTGACAAGCCCCCGAATAGCACAGAAACTCCAATAGCTTAGAGGGCTTATAGAAGCAAAGAATGGATGTCTACATCGAGAGAGTTTCCTCTTGGGACAGGAACAGCCTTGTCGAATTTAATGTTTTGATGACCTTTGTTTGATTAAGGCTGCTCTCTGACGGTCCGGTGAGGAACGAACATTTCACTCGTTACTGGAGACACTGCGCAGAAAAGTCCCACAATGGACTGCGTTGCAAACCATTACCTTACTTTAGTAAACTTGACTCTTCTATGCAGTGTCTGCAGTAACGAGTGAAATGTTCGTTCCTCACCGGACCGTCAGAGAGCAGCCTAAGACTGAGAGGGATCGAAACAATTATATAGTCCCATCGACCAACAATATCCAGACAGGGCATGTGGATCTTAAAAATGTCACCCGAACCGAAATGAATTGGTTCCCGAAAACATTTACCAAAAAGAAAGTGCATTATCTCGTAGTCACAAGATCGCGAGAAGCATTGCTTGTTACCTTTTGTTGGTCTACATCGAGCAAATTTGTTTTCCAGCAAGTTTGCATCAACAGAGTGGTTAACTTTATCGAGATCATTTTTCAAACACAAAATTGAGACAGTTAAAGATATTTTAGGTAGGGACTATCATGAACTTTATTATTGACAATTTAATCATCTATATAAATACTTAAACAATATGGACGTGACAGGTAGTTTCGAGCGAGTCTGTTAAAAAAAACTAACAAATAATAAATTGTTAAATTTCTCCTAGCCGTTGTTGTATGGCGATGTATGAGTTCGTGACGTGTGAATGAATTCAAGTTACAACAGCAGTTTTGTCATAAACTATACACTCAAAAACTATAGTTTCAACTTCAGATTTGGGATGCGTGCATTTCTGATTTCCTATGATATGACCAAATTACATCATGGATTTGAGGTTAACTTTGTGCGTTTTGAAGCGAGGCAACGAAATTCAATAGGGATTTATGAAATTACTCATAGATGGGTCAAAATTTTCGTGTTTATTTGTATGACACGCCAAATCTAGTAATGATATATCGATGTCTAGTCCCTTTCAACAAAATAATTCTTCCCGCGAGCCTTCCATTGACATGCTCGGTGTAACATCTCAGGCACATGGCTCCATCAAAGTCAAAGTAATTAAATCAAAATTATATAATGCTTTTTTGCGCACCGTGATAGTATTTTTCTCGTTTATCTTTTAACTGATGTGTACCCGGCCTTGCTCGGGATAAGTTATGAATTCTTGCTTGTCTTTTGGGTGCCATTATTGATTTGACAGCGAAAGTAACCATCTCCAAATAAAGAAACATTCATTTGAATATTTTATTTCATTTCAAACGTCTAAATCATAAAGTTCTTAAGTAGGTACCTACTCGTGTTTTCCATTTTGAAAATATTCTACCCAAAAAAAAACTTCTTCTTTTGAATATGCAATCTGTGGCTAACCAGAGTCTTATATCTATCGGCTAACCTAAATAAAACATGGCGGGTTCAATGATTTTCATACTAATTTTAAAACGTTATAGCAACAGTTTTACATATTGGATTTCATCCAAACTACTTTCTAAACCTTCCCTGCACTAATAAGAACAAACTGTGCTATTTCCAGCGAAACTGGTGAAGTAATTTTAGAGAAAATCGAGGACAAACAAACAAACAAACTTACATTGGTTTTTATATATATACTATAATGGATAGTGAATAGTGCTTCAATGGTCATTCCATACATTTAGTACCCGTTATTCCTCTGACAAAATTTTCCCCAACCGATTTAAAACTGAAAATCATAATTTTTTATGTTTTTTACTGGGGCAAAAAATTACCGACCTTTTAAATCTCTGTTAAACGACAAAGCACCGAGCATAGGATTGGGCTATACTCGTAAATCAAGATAAAGCGATCATTCTGCTTTAAATTTCCTCTGGTCTGACCACAGTCCTTCAGGCCAGCTTACTAGCGGTGGGTCATTTTGTTAAGAGCGGGAGTCACGGTACCAGCTCAATATTTTCGTACGACTCAATTGAACGACGGCTTATTAAGGAGCCGGCACATATTAAGAATCGACTCCCAGTTCATGATCTCATATCCCAGTTCAAACGACTCCCAGCTCCTATGGCTCCCAGCGTATAGGTGTAGGTACAAAACGTCCAGATGCCAAACTGTCAGCCGCCGTTCACGTATGCAGTGCTTACGCACATGCAAATGCGGCAATTATTCTTATCTCTACACACGAATGTGTGAACTCTTGAAAATAACTGCTCTTAGATGCGTCATGGCGCCAAATATTAATTGGAAGTCCCACGGTCGTGGGCATAATTTAGCCTTGTAGAAATTAGACACGCATACGATGATTTCATATAAACAAATATAAACAACAAAGGACCTCATTTAAAGATGCGTCATAGTAGAAATGCGTAAGAATAATAACCTTTCTTAAGTAGTTCCAAGGTTTGTCAAAAAAAGTCACGAATTGAGCCATGGTACTGTCAACGAGGAGTCGTACGCTCACGGTTCATCAAAATGAGCCGGCACAAATGAACAGCTCGTTCATGAACGACTCGCTGCAGCTTACCCGCAGTAGTCAGTGCCCGCTGTTCCCTGGATTGAATTCTGCATATTAATCTCTTCGCCGAGAAATGAGGATCCGATAAACGTGACGGGAATTGTTTGCTTTAGTAATTGGATTATTTATCTTTTGATGTTTTTGTAAATAAACCTTAATGTCCCCTTTGGTTACACGCCGTGCCTTAATAATTAATTGGGATCCTGCAAATATGATAAGTTTACTCGGTATTATTTTGTAAAAATGGTCGCTAGAAATATATTTGTATGATTTTATTACTTCTTTCGTGTAGTAGAAATTGGACGTTCCGGGTGAACGTCAGATTGGACGTCAGAATTAATAGACTTACCCTAAGTACGATTTCGACGGCTGGAGGCAAAGGTCACGTGACACCCATTTAGTCATCAGCCTAGTACACTACCGTCCACGTTTGTTTCTCGTGATTTTGACTGCGGTAAGCAAATTATAAAACATTTATAAAATTGGTCAAACTAAATAGTATAACAAAATATTAGGTTTTTGTGAACAAGCCGAACCTTTTTGTGTGTTTTATTTAATTGGCGGCACGCCTAGCTCATCCCCCTCATCATAGGACATCTCTATGCTCTGCGATACAAATCTTCTTACAGTATTAATGTCCTAGAGTCCTATGTTAGACAAGGTTCGGCTTGTTTACAAAAACCGAGTATTTAGTTTGGTCACTTTATAAATGTTTTATAATTTGCTTACCGCAGTCAAAATCAGGCGAAACAAACGTGGACGGCAGTGAACTAGGTTGGTGCCAAAATGTTTTTTTTCTCCATTTACTTCACATATTAGTCCCTGAGGGAAATAATTTCCTTCAAGGCCTATGTCATCTCTGGGAATGCTGTTTGGAGGTTTTTTTTAGGATAGGAAGGAGTGAACCTGGGTCTTGAAGAGACTCGTGTTGTAGAACGGAGGAAACACAGAGGCCGGCAGATCATTCCACAGCCGAGCTCTGAATACAAAAACGAGTCGTGGAAGCGACCCGTTCTCATGTGACAAATGTCAACCGTGTTCAAATGTTGGGCGCTCGTTTGGCGTGTTTCCCGACTGTGCACCGGTGCTGAAGGGATCAATGACGCTAGTTCCTCAGAGCATCTTCCATTAAAATACCGGTAGAACAAGGACAGCACGTAATCAGATATGATTGGGTCTTTGAAGCATTATAAACATTGTCACGTGACCTTTGCCTCCAGCCGTCGAAATGGTACTAAGTTATCTGCACGGAAGAAGACTGAAGTATGATGAGAAATTGAATGCGAATGGAGATTATCTTTCAATCCTTCAAAGACAATCCCGAAATCTAATGTTACAAACACTCGATCTCGCGTGCCAGTCAGGACTCGGGAGTCAGCTAAGGCCAAATGCGCCCATTATAACCATATTATATTTAGGATCCCGTTACTCACGTACAGAGAATAATTAATATTCCACAAAGCAGACATTGTCAGCCCACGTCGTTTTTCATACGGGTCTCGCGTGTGCTTTGTGTTTTGTATATTTGATTGCTATCGGAACGCTATTATGCTTTTATTTTTGTACCTATATATATATGTATTTTTTATTTCTTTAATTACTGAATTATATCTGCAAAAGACTGCAACATTCGTATTTTTTAAATAAAAGTATTGCACGACCCTGTAATCGAGCTATCAGGGCTTTTAATAGTTTTTATTTTAAAGTTAACTACTAACGAAAAGACAATAAAACCCTATTTTGCGATGTTGACCGTACAAATCAACACATGTATGAATAGGCACAATTTTTTTGAAGTGATGTAATTTTAAGGACGAAAAAAAAGCTAGCCCGACAACGTCAATCTATCTATTTATTTAAAAAACGATTAATTAGGTTAGATTAGTAATAATAATATTTATATCTTCTTTTTTTATAACAAAATAACAAATAATGTTATCTTCACTGGGATTTCTTGTGCTGAGGATTTGATTTACAAAATATTAAATTACAATATATTAAATTGATGTGATAATTTTCATGATGGTTTTTTGTTAGGTGCTTAGGAAAATTTTTTTTCGTACTTAATTACTTATTACTTTTAAAACCTGTACCGATTCATACGTGTGTTGATTTATCGTGGAATCATTTGCGATACACAATTTTTAAAAATTCTTTTGCTTTCGGCATGGATCACTTTACCAAAAATATGAATTAGATACTAGAAGAAAAAAAGTCTCCCGAGCGCGCATGCGCCGGCCTGCCACCGCTCTCTCTTCCACACGACCCAGTTTGATTGGATGTTTGGTTGCAGGTTCCCCGCGAGAGCTTCCACCACATAGTAAAGGCGTGCGATTGCCCGCTGTACTGGAAGGCGCCCCTGTTTCTGGCCACACAGAGGAATCTGCACACGCCCGTGGACGGACACAAGTTCATCGACTACTGGAGACAGTGAGTCCCACACTTTATCCTAACTAACCTAACCTAACCTCATCTAATCATTATGAATAACACATGTTTACCTAATCCTATTTTGCAATAACAACATGTTGGACCATAGCTCATCTCTTTAACTTACCTATCATTATGAAATACTAGTTTTACATAGAATGGTAGATACTCTCAGTATCGCCCTGGTGAGAGACCACCATTCAGAATCGAAACGTTGCTAGTAAACGTTTTAGTCATATTCAGTGACCAGATTTGAATAGACTGGTAAATCTACAATCATCTTCCTCACTTTCAGCCTCACAAAATTCACCAAATCGGGAAGCCATAATCCTACCGGTTTTTGGCAGTTGGAACTCGTGTGCAATTAAAAATGTGCTCTATGGCCTGAAAAACATAATTGCATACATGCATCATCGGCGCTATACCCATAGGAGAGAATAGTTGTGTCCCTCCAGTCCCTTAAACCTAAGGCCGCGATATTGCCTTCTACATCCATCCAGCCACCTAAACTTATGCCTCCCAACACTCCTTTCATCTATGACGTTGTTCTTATTTTTGCTAATTTAAGAATGCATATGAATATATAGCTTCTAGCAGTGCTCCTCAAGGATCTCATTTAGGACCACTTTTATTTTTACTTTTCATAAATGACTAAGGTAGCAAGCGGTGCTTGCCTTCACACCATCCAGCGACCTAAACCTAGACCTTCCAACACCTCTTAGTGCTGCAGGTTTATTGAATAGAAGCCTCTCTGATAGTCGATTTTATTCCATTTTTACTACATGTTCTGCCCAGCGGAACTGTCCCAGTTTGATAAACCTTGTTACTAACGCCTCTTCAAACAATTTCCATAGCTCATAGTTGCGTTTTCTGCAAGACAAAATTTTCGTGTTTGGCTCCAAAGATTTGTCTTGCTCTCAAAAATGTCCAAAACAACAAGAATTTGAACAACATCATTAATACTTGTAATTTTGTTTTCAGAGTAATCACACAATGCCATGACCAGGCCTCCAGGTTTGTGTACATCCTGACCCGGGGCGCCTCCGACTCGCTGGGTCCCGAGGAGTTGGCTCCGCTTGTGCAGGACGTGGTGGACACCCATCCCGGCCTATCCTTCCTCAAGGAGGCCACCGAGTTCCACTCCAGATACGTGCACACGGTAGGGACAAGGAGATGTATATTATATTGTAGAAGAAAGCTCGATGATAATATGTATAAAAGAGACAACTCAATAATTAGTTCAGTCATCCTAGACCAAAGGACTTAAAGCAGATATAATTAAGTATATTACTTAGAGCTTTCTGGTAGAAAAATGTATAAAACATTTGTCTGTAATTTAATAGGTTAGTAGTAAAATCATAATATGTATCATTACTCACATAAGATAAATACAATCCTTTCTTTGAAATTTAACGCAATAATTTTTTTTTTTTCACTTCTGTTTCCGAAATTCAGCGTGTTCAACATGAAAAAGCTTAATTTAAAAAAAAAAACATGGAGGTGGTACGCTTAAAAATTAACAGCCCTTAATATTGTTGTATCACATTTTTACTCTTAGTGTAAATATAAGTTTCTATTCTGGGGAAACTCCTTATTATAGATATATAAAATTTTTATAAATTTATAAACACATCTGGTAAGACGGTACAATTTACAAAAACATTGTTTTGCAAAAAACCATCAAGTTTTATGAAAATAGATTCAGGCGGGTCGTGCGTAAATTTACCCTCGGCATACTACTGAAGTATTAGATCGCGGGAGCTCAGCGTTCCAAAGGTTAATCAATATGTTATTCTAGAAATTTATGCAACATGGACTACATTTTACTAGTCAATTGTTCTCGTCTTTTTCAAGCAAAAAGCCAATATCTGTGAAGTTTCATAACTATTGCACTTCTGTTCCACCTCCACGTTCACCACTGGAGGATAAACATTTGAGTCTGAGCTGGTTTAAGTACATTTAAAAAAAGAGAACATATTCAATCTCAAACATCTTTCCTCTCAAACGAATTCCTGCCAAAATACATCTGTCGAAAGTAACAAATCTGCTTTTTACACTTTAAAAATGAAACATAAAAAACTGGAATAGAAAATATTTCTTGATAGTACATACCCCAATATCGTTACAGTTAATTACAGCAATGAAAATAACAATTGAAATTGAACCTTTAAACGTTCGGAGTTGTGGTTTAATTTTCATTGCATTTCCCTTAAACTGTTGGGCAAACTGGTTTGTTGATTAAATGGGCCCCATGGGATTTATTTTGGGACAATGTAAACCTTGATCAGGCTTTGTTTACAGCATTTCCCAACAGGATACATCATTAAATCAGTAAATATATTTGTTCAAAGATTTTTTGGGAAATTTAAATTATTCTTAGAGTTTCTCGTTGTGCAAAATGGATGCCATGGATGCTATAGATTCTAAGGCTGCTATGAATTCTAAGGATATGAATGTTATAGATTCTGAGGACGTTATGGGTGCTATGGATGTTATGGATTCAAAGGATATGAATGCTATGAATTCTAAGGATGCTATGAATGCTATAGATTCTAAGGATGTTATGGGTGCTATGGATGTTATAGATTCTAAGGATAAGGATGCTATGAATGTTATAGATTCTAAGGATGTTATGGGTGCTATGGATGTATGGATTCCAAGGATATGAATGCTATGAATTCTAAGGATGCTATGAATGCTATAGATTCTAAGGATGTTATGGGTGCTATGGATGTCATGGATTCCAAGGATATGAATGCTATGAATTCTAAGGATGCTATGAATGCTATAGATTCTAAGGATGTTATGGGTGCTATGGATGTTATGGATTCTAAGGATGTTATGGGTGCTATGGATGTTATGGATTCTAAGGATAAGGATGCTATGAATTCTAATGATGATATGAATGCTATAGATTCTTAGGATGTTATGGGTGCTATGGATGTTATGGATTCCAAGGATATGGATGCTATGGGTGCTATGGATGTTATGGATTCTAAGGATGATATGAATGCTATAGATTCTAAGGATGTTATGGGTGCTATGGATGTTATGGATTCCAAGGATATGAATGCTATGAATTCTAAGGATGCTATGAATGCTATAGATTATAAGGATGTTATGGGTGCTATGGATGTTATGGATTCTAAGGATAAGGATGCTATGGATTCTAAGGATGCTATAGATTCTAAGGATGCTATGAATGCTACTGATTTTAAACATGTCATAAATGCTTTGATCCCATGAATAACCAATGCCTTTTCTTTTTTCAGGTGATTGCAAGGATATTCTACTGCGTGAACCGTTCCTGGTCTGGCCGCATCACCGTCCAGGAGTTGCGGAGAACGGACCTCCTCCAGGTTCTGCAGCTGCTGGAAGAAGAAGAAGACATCAACCAGGTTACCGCATATTTCAGGTAAGAATAAATACATTTCAGCGACTCAAATAAACTAAAAGGATATATTTCTAAGACGGCTCCATTGGGCTGGATTTGCAGCAAAGATCGAAGAAAGCCGATCACCAAAGGGGCTTCTCTATAATAAACTCATAGATAATAGAAATAAAGTGAGATGGGCGGAGCGTCCAATGGCAATTTCGACATTATTGCTACCAGTACAATAAGCGAGTGATTTTGTTCTAGTTTCGAGATGTTTTAAGAATTACGTCACCTTAAGTTACCGGCAAAACATTACATAAATGGTAAATTAATGAATAATTTAACGTAACAAATGTGTATTTTTGTTTTTTTGATGATATTTTTGATGATCTGTTTTCAGCTATGAACACTTCTATGTGATTTACTGCAAATTCTGGGAGCTGGATCGTGATCATGATTTGTTTATTGACAAACAGGATCTGGCCAGGCACAACGATCACGGTAATTATTAATTATTTAACTCAAATATATATTCAATATTATTCCCCTCCCCCCTCCCTGCTTCCTCTGACTTACAACATACCCCTAATGGGGGATTCCCATAGAGTAAATAATACCTACCCCAGAACAGGTTTCACCTAGTGAGATAGGTAATGTAAACCATACAATAATATAATTATGTAACATATATTGTACTTACATTTAAATATGCTGTATTGTGTGAAACTGTATTACATTATTTCAATAAACGTCGATTTATCAACACTGATACTGAAATACATAGAGATGCCCCAACACGCAAGGGGAAGAATCCAAAATAAGAGTGGTGAGCTAGGCGTGCTGCTAATTTAAATGAAACAGCAAATAAATAAAAAGGTTTGCCTTGTTTACAAAAATCGAATATTTTATTTAGTTGTAATTTGCTTACCACCGTCAAAATCACGTGAAACAAACGTGGACAGCAGTGAACTAGGTTGGTGCCAAAATGGGTGTCACGTGACCTTTGCTTACAGCCGTCGAAATGGTACTTAGGGTTAGTTTATTAATTCTGACGTCAGTGAGGATGCCATACTTCCGGAAGGTTGGGACTCTTGGGCGGAAATCACATTAAAATAATCATTCAATGGCTTTTCAGAATTACACAAGGTGTAGAGTAGGTCATCTACATTTTTCCAATGACGAATGAAATTTGTTTAGTTAACTTTCATGTCAAATTTTCTGAATACAACCGAACTTCCTGTACCATTCACGCCACCTTGAATAAATCTTATAAAGCACTCATCTGAAAATAATTTAATTAGTTTTGGTTTTCTTGGTTTTGCATTGTGAATAATCGAAAGAATCAAAAATTATAATAAATTGTTAAATATGATTTGGTACAATAATATTAGACGAGAAGTTTCTTTGAGCAAAAATACCAAGAAAAGTCTAAACACATCCTAGTAACTAAAACCTGTCATTATCATCGCGGTGGTGTTGGAGTCTTGCTCCTAAACCCATCATTAGTTTTTCCATCTCACGAGGAGACACCATGCTCTTGCATGTTAAAACGTTCTTTGTGAGGGTCCATGTAGATGTTGCATAATGGCACCGCCGTGAGAACGGTTGTTATGGAATTACGAACTATGTACTCATGTTGATGTACAGTCTGTCAAAATATTGAGAAATTGGTACTAAAATTTTTCATTACTACTGATTTTAGAATGAATAATTATAGTACATTCAAATGTGAGGTTATGATTTACTCCCAAATTTGATATATTGATATTGGACAAGAAGAATGGCATAACTCAATTTTTCTCAAAAAAAGAATTATTGCAGCGCCCTCCATGTTTTTCTACACTTTTTTGACGCACCATAATTAGTTGATTACCTGATTGGCGGCTGGAGTATGTGTATTGTATTACATCGGTGTTGTTATTGTAATTAAACATGTGTTATATTTGTGGTTTCCAGCATTATCAAGCCGCATGATCGAGCGCGTGGTGTCAGGCTGCGTGACGCGAGGCTCGCGTCGCACCGCCCAGCGTGAAGGGGATGACCCGCGGATGTCCTACACCGAGTTCGTGTGGTTCCTGCTGGCCGAGGAGGACAAGCAGCATCCCACCGCCATTGAGTACTGGTTCAGGTGAGAACATCAGAATATACGATGCATTCTACTTCTGTTGGCATTTCCTATCGAATGTTGGCTATCGCCAGGGGAATCTTCACCCAGCAGACCGGAACTACTCTGCGGAACTGCACTTGTACCAGTTACGTACATTACAAGCCATGAAGTGCGGCGACTTCCTCTGCTTCGTCTTCCATCAATCTTTCCCTCGATTATCAATTGGGTAATCTTGTGCAGTGAATTCTGTTTTTACACAATTTTGAAATAATCCAGTCCACCAAGCTTAACTTGTGGAACACCAACGCGCATATGGCGCAACCACATTAACTACTGTCCAATACCAGCGTATCCCCGGCGGATTTCCTAGGGATAGCTAAAACTTATTAAAATGAATCATAATCGCTTGTCAACAAAAGACTATCAGAATATGGAATCATGTTCGGTACAAGTCGGGCAATAAATATTTGAAATTGATGCGCGCCGTAGCAAAAAATATATTTGAACCCGCGACTTCCGGATTCGTAAACGAGGATTGTAACTACTCAACCCCGAAGGCCGTCATTGATGTTATTTGATAAATTATAGGCCACTAACTACTGCCACTTGCTGGACTCAGCTTCATAGGATATGAATGATGTTTTTTTTTCGTCCTCTTCACATTTCCTACAACTCAATTTAATGATTTGGTTCATTATTTATTTTATTTAATTGAAGTTACTTTTTCCTTCCAGATGCATGGACTTGGACGGAGATGGCTACCTGTCCATGTACGAGCTGGAGTACTTCTACGAGGAGCAGATGCACCGCATGGAGGCCATTGGCATCGAGACGCTGCCCTTCCAAGACTGCCTGTGTCAGGTCAGAGACTATTCGTACAATATTTATTACGACATTCACAAAGCAATTTCTCTTATGTGATCCATTGGCGGCTATCCCCATATGCAGATGTCGCATATTTGATCCATTGGCGGCTATCTCCGTACGCAGATGTCGCATATGTAATTCATGATGTTTCACTAAAACACATACATATATTGTGTCAAAACGTGCCGGATGGTGGAGGTTCAATGACAATTCGGCACAGTGATAAATCGACACACCTTTTAAAAGTAAGAGAAAAAAAAACTGGTCTAAAAACCTAACCTAACCTAACCTTTTATATTGTTTTTCAAAAGTGTTCCGATTTATCAGCGTGCCGAATCGTTAGGTTACCGTGGTGGCATAGATGGTGTTAAAAAGGCCTGCATTGAAAAGGTTGAGACACCTCGCTTTTAGTGGAGCAGTTATTTTTATGTGATACATAGCACATAAAAGTTCCACTGCTAGGAGCCAGTGGGATTGGGCAATATTTATTTTATTAATTTTGTGCAAATATTTATAACATTACATAGTTTTAATCAAATTATTTATAATTGTACTGCAATGCCAAAAATTCTGTAAATGCATAATGGGACATAAAAAAAAGATCACAAAATGTAAATTCGTTTGTGTGGGGCCCAAATGATAGAATTCGACTCCAATACACTTAACACTAGTGTGTTGTATAATAGCCGCAGTGTTTGCATGTTGTGAAAAGAATATGAATTTTGAAGCCTAGAAGCTTGTAAGCTCTGCTTACTAAATCGTTGGTGTGTTGGTGAAATGTTAATTTACTGTCATAAATTAGGTATAAAGTATCGTAAGGTAGAAAGCAAATACCGTAGAAATATAATAATACGTGCAGTAACCTGACATTTACCATACATTGAGATGGCAACATGCTACACTAGCACCCTCTAGCGGCCTGAGTTGTACGAATTGGTTTTTTCATACATTTTAATAGATTTTCTGTAAAATATATTCTTAATAAATTTTCATTTATTCTGTCATGTGCCGAGGGTAAATCTGCGCAGACCGCCATGCACCGGCTGAATTTATTTTCATAATAACTTCCTTGTTTTTAGCAAAATGATGTTTTTGTAAATTGTTCCGTCTTCCCAGATAATGTGTTTATAATATATTTATAAAAATTGTATACATCTATCATTAATAGTTTCCCCAGAATAGCTTACTTGTATTAAAAGAAAAAAAAAATCTCTCTAATGATATAAAAAAAATATATAAATGAAATACGAAAATAAGTTTGATTATATTTATATAAAGGTAAATAAATGTATAAACAATATGTACAAAAAAAACTATTATTTACTTACATTTTAGAAGATTTCACAGAATAAATCCCAAATAAACTGCGCGTCAAGGAATGATGCAATACTTGACAGTTTTTATTTTGTTTTACAATTCAGACGAACGGCGTTTCACAAAACGAATAGCAAATCTGATTTATTATTTTGTTGGCAAACGAATGTAATTTAATTTAGTAAGCTTCGAAAATTTTTTAAGGTTCAAAATCCCACAAAAAGACAGTATGTTTATTGCGTTGCACATTGGCCACGCTGGCATTCCAGAGGTTAAGGTGTACGAAAAAAACCAATTTAACAACTCGGGCCACTAGAGGGCGTTAGTGTAGGATGCTGCCATCAAATGTCAAGAGTTGGAGGTATTGTCATTTTAGTATTTGATAGAACGAAATTTAGGAAGGAAGAGATAAGGGGTTAAGAAGTAGGCTAGTTTTCAGATCAGGGGCGCTATTCTCGTTTTTTTTAACGAAGTTTCCTTACGTTTTTCCTTAGGGTTAAAGACTTCTTGATTAACTGTGGAATTCCGGTGAGACATAGTCAAAAGATCCTAGATAGATTGTCACGAGATTATTTGAAAACACAAATTGATGAAATATCTTCAAGTGACATAAGATTTTTAACTAAAACTTTTAAAAACAATTACATTATATTATAATTCATTTTAATACATTTTTATTTTATTTTTAAATATCATAAATAAGCCTTCTAACGAAGAATCACATTTTATAAATAGGTACCTACCTCATTAGATAGTAATGACCTTTTTTTTCTCTCTAGTTCTAAAAGTGACATTTGAATTTGTGCCGACCGAAGAGGTGGGCCATTCCAATTTTAAAAATTCGGTTCCAATTCCGAGTTTAGCTACATGGACTCGATTCCTCGGACTCGGTCTTGGTTCCTTTCTGTCCGCATAGGTTCGCTGTTCCGAAATGAAAAATCGTTCATATTACACTAATGAATAGGCATGCCTTTCGTTTCTGACGAAAGGCATCCCTATTTTTCTTTGCCGTTCCTTAAGTGTGAGTTCAAAACGAGTGAATCCGGATTTGCGAACTCGGAGTGAGTCCACCGCCTTCGGAATCGAATTCATTGGACTCGGCCGGTCGTACCGACTCTCTTCAATGCCGCGCTTGACATGAATTGTCAACATCTATATAATGTTTACTAGCTAATTATGTTTAAAGTAAATAATAACGTAATTGATAACATACTTAATATTGTGTTTTTCTCTTGTTAAAACATCACAAATATTGACATTTTTGATGAATGTCACTCGGTGAATTCAGCTGACAGCTGTCAACCGACAGAACCAGAATCGCAGTTAAGTAAGAAGGCTTTAACCCTAAGAAAAAAGTTAAGGAATCTTCCTTAAAAAGAACGGGAATAGCGGCCCTGGTTACTAACATTGTGAATGGCTGTATGATATTACAATAAATGTGAATAAAACACCACTTTATAAATTGACTATTGTTTATTATACATAAAATATTGAGCAGTGTTCTTGTGGCATTAAGTTTGGTTGTTTTTGATAATTTTTCAGCATTTCATACCGGATTCTGACACTCTTTGCTCCCAAGCTGTGTAATCCCCGTCACTTAGAAGAACTCCATTACACTCATGAATCTCCGCCTCGCCGACAAAACAAGTTGGGTAGCTTCCTTCGTTGAAGTACTGTCGGTCTAAGTCGTGTTTATCCAAAGATTCCAGCATTGAAGATAAACAACTACACTTCCACGGATTCCCATGAAGAGATACCTTCACCATGGAATCGGCATTATTTTTATCTCGATCAAGAAAGTGCAAAGAAATACGTGAAAGTTTGTTACATGAAATTTTCAACTCTTTAATGTAACCTACTTGGAACAAAGTACGTGGAATCCTTTTTAATAGGTTATTACTCAAATCAAGCGTTTCCAGCTCTACCAAAGGTTCGAATATCCGAATACTAAGATATTCTACTCTATTGCGATGCAGTAACAAGACGTTAATCTTTGAGTTGCTTCGTAACAATTTACCATCTAAAATCTTAAGCTGATTCCCTGACAAGTTGAGCTCCGTTAAATTGACCAAGCGTCTGAACGGGTCCTCGAGAGTGGCTATCGAATTATTGGACAAATCCAGAATCATCAATTGGGTAAGGTTTGGAAAAGCAGCAATCGTGGTCAAACGGTTACTCGTTAAGTTCAAAGAGAACAAATTAGTTGACTCCACGAATGCATCCATCTCTAAGTCAATTATTTTGTTGTTGGCCAAATTTAAAACTTCCAATGACTTTGAAAAAAATCTGTACTTTTGCAACTTGTCGATGTTATTGTATTGCAGGTCTATGTTGATTAAGCTATATGGTAGAATATGTAAGCTTTCTTCAGTAATTGAATTGAACGAAAGGTCTAAATAGCTTAACTCTGTTTCGTAAAAGAAGTTCTCAGGAATGTTTGTTATTTTTGAATGAGACATACTAAAATGTTTGAGACTTGCTACGCTACATATGCAAGTATCATTTTTTAATACTAAATTCTCATTGTGCGATATATATAAAGAGCGTAACTTTGAGTCTTTCCACTCCTTTCCGATTAATGTTAAAAGACTCCTCTCCAAGGATAAATAATATATAGATAGATGGATAAAGTCCATATTTGATACATCTAAATATTCCAAATGATTCAAATCCTGAATCTCGAAATATAAGGTGAGATCGAATTGTATTCCTTTTAAAAACAATGATTTAATGGTCTTTAAATTAGAAAACTGCCCTATTACTGTAGAGAAATTTCCATTCCCTGACAAATCAAGATTTTCTAATTTACTAGCGAATAAAAAAAAATCGGGACTAATTCTCCATAATTTAGCATCGTTTAACAATATGGTTTTTATTTTACTCCAGTCGAATTTCTCGAACGAACCCAAGGTTGTCACATCTACCTTTTCCAACATCGGTGGTGAGTCGTCTTTTAGTATGGCATTTAAATTCCTTCCGATGGCGATACATTGCAAAGTGTCCACATCGTGTATAGATATAGCACAGTGTAAATGTCCACAGATAATTTGCACTTGTATTAAGAGCAGCAAACAGTAAAGATATGGACTCATATTTTCTGCTTTTGTTCTTCTACTCAATTAGTATGTCGCTTTCAAATACTTTAATTGTTTTTCTCGTTCACTTAAACATTATATTTCGAGTTTCGCAGATCAATTATTAACTGATTTAAGCCACAAGCGATGACCACTCCAAAATCAACATAATTCAATGCTATCAAATATTCAACAACACGTTTTGCTATCTATCTTAGGTACTACAAAACCAAGTTCATAGGTCAATCGAGGCGAAAGATTAATTTTATTGTGTTGGCTACATGAATCAAAATTCATTAATTAGATTTAATAACAAATTAGAATTATATTTTTTTTAAACCTCCCTTTATCAGGTCAAACGTTAAAGTATCAAAAAATAATAATAAGTAGTAGGTAGCGAGATATACAATCTCCGCAGAATAGTGTTAAGCTGCTTGCATAGACCAGAAAAACCCACTGTTACTAAAGGTCTAATCTAGCACATTAAATGTCACAATCCGTCACTGGTAAGACAGTACAATTTACAAAAACATAATTTTGCAAGAAACAAGTACGTTATTATGAAAATAGAATCAAATTTTCCCTCGGCACACTACCGAAGTATTAGATAGCGGGAGCTCGACATTCTAAAGATTAAATAACTAGTAGAGGTACAAGATCGACACTGCGATTGCAGTTCTTAGTGCCGTGTGTGGGCACAATTCCTCAACACTGCAAATGCAGTATTCCATCCCCTAGGGTTTAAAGTGACTGGGCTACTGTCAAGGGAATAGGGTAAACATGGGAAATAGCACAATGGGCTTTGTCCTGAGTACTTACAGGAGACGTGCGGTCCGACCCCTTGTCAATAATATACTCTTGGCCTAATTCCTGTCGCACTACTTTAATAAATTGAGATTGATCATTTCTCTCAGCAGAATATATATCCACCTTTTGATTGGATGTTCCGATAATATATTTTGATCCAAAACTCACTTGAAACCTTATCCATTCCAGATGCTGGACATGGTGCAGCCGGCCATCCGAGACAAGATCTCGCTGAGTGATCTGAAGCGCTGCAAGATGACGCCCATATTCTTTGACACATTCTTCAACCTGGAGAAGTACCTGGACCACGAGCAGAGGGACCCGTTCGCCTCTCAGAGGGATCATGATTCAGAGGGCAGAGAGGTCGGTCACTCTATTCCACTTTCTTCATCTATTATCACAGGTTTTTTTTGTAATGTGAATACCGCACAAGAGTCCCAAGGCATCCCCAATTGTGGTATGTTATGAGATGGGAGGGAGTGAGGAAGATGGGTAAGAGGAAGGTTGAGAAGTAGAAGCAATATTTCGAATATTTTTGCTGCTTTTGAGGCACATTGATTTCTTCAATAAAACCTTAACAAAACCCACTACAAATCACCTTAAAAATATATTAAAAACTCATTGTTTTTCAAAACACTCTTTTTGCCCTAGTGTACTCTAAAATTTTAAATAAAATTTTTTGACAATGAAATAAAAAATAGTATATTTGCATTGCTTTTAAGCTCAACTGTAATAAATATATATATATATTTTTTTTAATAATCATCCATGCGCCTAGTTGTAAATTTACAAAAAAACTCTGCTGTAAAATTTTGATATGTGCGAATAGCGGTTTTTGAAAAAATGGTCTTCAATTGGGGTATATTGTGTGGGTGAAGGCAATGGGGGAAGGGCATAGAATTTAACAAATGAATGGCCATTTGCAGTTTAAAATTCTATTACAATGATTTTTTTTATCACAGAAACTACATGATTTTGACTAATTCTTCTTAATTTTAAACTGATTCTATGGTAATTGAATGGTGTATCTCGGGTGAAATTAATTAAAAAACATTTTTTTAAATTTAAAATTATTTCTTGGACCAGATCAATTTCATTGGCTTTTCTGGGGCCCAGGAGTCGAAAGGTCTCATGTAAATTGGTGACAGTTTTTACGACTTATTCGTTTTTCAGTTTCAGAGAGAGTTATATTATTTTGTCTCAATCATTGAATCTTCCAAATCTGATCCTAATATTTCCCCTGATTGATAATTTCTAACGAGTATATTTTCCATTTCAGCTGTCGGAGTGGGACAGGTTTGCGGCTGAGGAGTACGAACTCCTGGTGGCGGAGGAAGGAGGAAGTGATGCTCAGGAACAAGTGTAAGTAGCACACAGCTCCATTGCTCACCTCATTTCATACTTTAATTTCAAATACCACTTCAACTTTTATACAAATTATAAATAATTAAAATCCACTACTTTATTTATAATATTTTCCAAAATTTATGAACGCACAATTTCAACGAGCCCTACATTAAGTATCTGAATTTCTGTTTCTTTACAGGAGCGAACTATGAAGTTTTTTTGTTGTTATAGTTTTGTCACAAATTATCTTGAAAAATTCATATAATATTTTAAGAACAAAGCAAAACTATATTTTTTGTCATAGGATAGCATTCTTGCTTAAAAAAAACAATCCACAGATGAAAAAGGGTCTCCAAACATGGCTAAAGCCATTTCAAGCAAATTTTCGATTCTGAATGGTGGTCTTTCACCAGGGCAATACCGAGAGTTTCTACCGCTCCGGAACGTGTAGCAAGTATACTGTATATTATTTTATATGAATTATAATGTGGAACAACACAATTTAGTTAAATAAAAAATAAAAAAATTAAAAAGAAAGACAAATATTCCCTGGTTACGAATAACCTGACAATATTTAAAAATCTCGTACTACCATCACAGTAAGCGGAAGATGTTGCTTGTGTCGTAATAGAGGACTTGCCAGCCGAGGAATTGAACTCACGACTCCTGGGTGAGATCCTAACGCGATGCCAACTCAGCCACTGACCGGTCAAATTTACTTGCGCACATTGGGATTCTAACCCATGACCTCCGGATTTGTAGTCATGGACCTTACTCCTCTGCCACGAAGGCTCACTAATTAATGAAAACTGTCTGTTTTGAACGAATGAGAGTCGTCAAGAATTGGCAAGGTAAAACTTGAGACATTTGAAGGAGGTGTACATCCAGAGCAGGACCCCAAAAAGTTTATAAAGAAGAAGTTTACAATTCAATTTTTATAGGATATTTGATGACAAAGCTATGTACAAAACTATTTCAAAGCGCAAGATTGTTCCTGTAAACTAACAGATTAAAATAATTAGTAATGGATTATTTGTAAAAAAAATTTGTCCAAATATAATGTAGAGTTTTTCAATCATCTTTAGACGTGACATGATATTGCTTTTGAGATTGACAATTCTAAAAAGATTATCTCAATTTATTTGATAAAATGTTTATTTGTTTTAATTTTTTATTGTTTTATTTCACCATAGAAAATTTATTTATTCTATAAAGTTTTTCCATCATTCATTTCATCCCAACATAAAATATATTGAACACAAAAGGAAAGTGATATTTTTGTAAAATATTAATTTTTCCTCCCAGCTACCAAACATTGTCCCGTGCTAATGGACTTTTGAAGTGCAAAAAGAAGTTCATGGCGATCTGTCGAAGGAATTCCATTGAATGACCGTGTGCCATGTCCAATTCTCAAACTGTCCCAATGTTGCAATATTTAATGTGTTCCAAGACTGTAAAACTGTTCCACGTCCCAACAATGTATGTTCTGAAACAATGTGCGCTATATTTGAGTGTTTGTTCTGCTATCAGGAACTATGGGTGTTTTTAAGAGTCACTAAGTAAGTGAGAACAGTTTATTGTGTCTGTCTGCATCTGAATTGGTTTGCCACACTTAGCATAGTTGAATGTTTGTTACAAAGTGGTCATAGTGTCTTGTATTCATAGACAATTTGTTATTAGCTCCATTTCTCCGTGTTTGTGTGTCTTTAGGATCGAATGCATAATGAATGACAACGACACCACATTTCTCTATGGTTTTTTCTTATCTCTCATTGTTTTTATATTATTTATCGATCGAAACGATTGTCAATGATCGGCACAGAAATAACTGCCTTCATTTGATTAATTTATATTTCTTTCTTAGTGCTATTAGTTTGATTTTAAAATTATTCAAAATTTCAAGTTCAGTTCAATTTAAACATTTCAATTACCATTAGAAATAAAAAGTAAGAAAAATGTTTATAGCAATCTTGAAACATATTAATTGCATGCCAAGGAACCAATATAAAAAAAGGTTGACATTGTAAAATACCATATTCTCAATGTCTTGCATGAATGAGAAATTCTTCAAAAATTAATAAAAGAAAGGCATTACTATAAAGGCACTTTTAAAATAAAAAGAAATATATAAATAAAACAATAATTTTTTTCGATGACGACGATAAGTAGATCAAATTTAAAATAGAAAAAACAAATCTACATAGCCATATTCTTATCCATATAAGAATGAAGTATAGTTTTGTCACCACTATTGTTTATTCATGGTTCAACCATTAAGCACCACATCCCAGCCACTGAAACCGAGCGAGTAGTAATCTGTGTTGTTTTATTTTATTTCATTAGGAAGGACGAGACAACGGGCTTTGGCCGGGTAAGATGTGTAACCTGCGAAGAGAATAGCCCGCTAACTATCATTCATGTTCCCTCGTACTGCGAAACCATCCTAAGAAGTTTCCCCAATCAATCATTTTCAATCAATCTTGTTCAATCAATTCTGTTAAATCAATCATGTTCAATCAATCAATCGTGTTCAATCAATCAATCATTATTTTAAGTGTATATACTGTATCTGTTATCTTGCTCTACTAAGCCAGTGATACTTGATATTTATTGATACATAGCTTCACATCGTTCTCCTGAAAAATTAGAATAATTTGTTAATTATTTTAATTTTTGTACTTATCATATTTTGACCTAAGACCACAGAAATCAATATTCCACTCATAGCTCTAAAGGTATTGTGCCTTTTAAAAGTTCCCATTGCAATAAATACGATTTGAGTTAACAGTTTATGTTTTATAGTAATTTTGTGTTTTTAAGTTTAACTCTTCACGGCTGTGAAAACAATTTCAGCATAAGGCTTTATCTTAATTTCTACTTTTTCATTTAAACTAAAATCGGATTCCACTAATTCAACATCACACACCGGCATTTTAATGCTAGACTATTCTGTTTTACACAATTATTTTTATTGTTAAAAAATATTTTTGATCCCAATGCACAAAAAAACTTCTTAGGTAGGTTTCATTGTGTTCACATTCATCATCCAGAGAGTTGCTTGTGTTAATACAGAGCCTCATGACTTACCTCCAGTACATTCACAAAAAAATATGCAATCTGTTAACAATAATCTAATGTCGTATTACCCCTTGCTCGTTGTATGTTAGTACATAAATAATTTTACAAATGTTAGCAAAGCAAGCACAGTAAGTTTGGTTGAAAAATGGGGCATGCCGGAATGTGCATGTCAGGGTATTTTGAAAACCATTGCTTTTATGTTGTCTTTTTAGTATTTTTTTTGCAGAGTTAATTTTTAAGATGGAATATAATCTTTACAAGTTCATTTAAGTGAATTTTAAATGGATGTGAAGATGTCTATACTCTTAGCATTGCATAATTTTTTGTGATCACATCTTACTGTAACATTATCTGCTCGGCTGTCGCATACGTAATCCATCGGCGGGTATCCCCGCATATGGATATCGCATATGTGATCCATGAAGTTTAACTAAACCACGTACATTGTATCAAAAGGTGCCGTGCGGTGGGGTAGATTGCTCTGTAAAGGTTAATAAACAAATTGGTGTTACAATTTAAAATATTTGCATTTTCATTCTATTAAAAACCAAAGTCGTCAAACCCATTGGCATACACGCCGTCACCTTTAGACGGCTGCATTCGAATAACAGAACGAATAGACTTCTGCCCCCTCTGCTCGGGTAGATATTATTAACCTGTCCACGAGTATGGGTGAAACGGTTCGTCCAAGCGAAAAAGTCCCGAAGGAGTATGGACGCCCCGGGGTTAAAGTTCAAACGCTGTTATATTTAATGAAAATATTTGGCTTGTAGTGGCTTCTATGGACATCTACACATAGTTTCTTGAAGTTTTTATGATAATTTTCTATAACACCGACATCACAATTTGAGTTTAAAAATTCTTGTTACGAAAAAAAAATCTTACTGCGCTCGTGCAGTGAAGTGCGCAAAACCTCATTTGCCGAAAGGTTAATATAATTGATTTGGTTTCCATGAAGTATTCATGCCTTAGGCTCATGTTTCACCTTATTCCTTTAACAGCATCACAATCCCTTTGATAAGCTCTACCTGGGTTGATATTGGATATTTGGCAATATCTTCAGGCTTTACATCACGGTGTTCAACTACCCAAGTGTCTGAGCTTTTTCTCTAGAGGGTGGGACATTTTCACTATTAATAAATAGGTGTTTCTTTCATCCTTCTCACTTCTCCTACAGCTATCGGTGTTTTTACTCCCAACAGCTGCACGTATTAGGTGATTATAAGGTGGTAACGACCTATTAAGGGGGAGAGGGACATCGGAGAGGGATGTCAGAGAGGGACATCGGAGAGGGACGTCGGAGAGGGATTGTGTATTAATTTGAAATAATGACTTTATCATTACGCAATACGATAAACATAATGTTTTAAACAGAAAAATATTTTAAATTTCATTTAGTATTTATTAAAATCAAATCAGAAATATGACCTTTTACGGACTGTCCTATGTATGTTTTAGAAAATATTTTAAAATGTTGAATATTCTCAAAAAATACTTTGTGTTTATTTAAAATGTCGAAAAGAAATTTAAAAAAAAAAGAAGAATAGGGTGTAGTTTAATTTTTTCATAGATTCTAACTTGAGCCATTTTATAAAATGCATTTTGCTAAACTTTGGCTAAGTTTATAAAAAAACGTACCGGGAAAGGATTGTAATTATTTTTTCCACATTTAAAAATTATGTTTTGTAAAAAATATCATCGGGCCAATGCTAATGTCGCGAATCTACAAAAACACTACCTCGAGATATTCAGGTTTGAGGTCTCTGAACTGGCACAAAAAATCGATTTATATTTCTATTAAACCAGCTTCATAATAGCTTAATATATAATATAAATACAGTTCAAAAACGTCAAACATCAGAAGAAAAACAAAAATAAATAAAATACTTCTCATCCGTACTAGATATTTACTAAACCTTTAATTAAAAAAATAGATGATTCAGTTTGGATGGGTATTTTGGCCTCCAATCCAAAATTCAGTTTTGTATTAAACAGGCACCGCAGCCGTTCCCCTTAAAATAGCTAAGTTAGCCGTTAATAATCGCCGATGGATTAAAATACCTCGTACTTTATAATATAACCTCCATTTCATTTTTAAATTGTTAAAACGTAAATGTTGTTTTATTAAATTTGATACATAACAAAAAACATGTATACGTAGGTAAATTCTCATTATTTACTGCTTTTATTAAATTTATTTTTGATTTTAACTCGTTGCATACATCAAACTTAACCACGCTTCTTTCATTTATCACCATCTCATCACTTGCCGAACAATGCTTTTTTTTATATCAGTGTGCATTCTCATACAACCAGGAGTGAAATGACCTCCGTACTGATCATTCATCCCTTTCCCAGAAGTGTCTCTTGCTGAATGAATTTATTAATTAACTCAGTGATATATACAGCATGATTTTCTATTGAATGACAAACCTAGAGATTTAAAATAAATACGTTTTTAAATCGTAAATTTCATAACACAATAAGACTTCTGTGACATACTGTTATTTGCACCGAAATTAAGTGTTTCAATTGATTACTTAAATTAAAGTAAAAATGACTTTAGCTTTGCAACCCATTTTTGCAATGTGTATTAGTGGATTTCATTTGTAAAATATGGAACAAATAATATGGTAACAATACTTATTTTTTATAGTAAAATTGATTTTTCAAAGCTCAATAGCTCATGATGAAAATAACATTATGATATGAAAATTGTCGCATCAACCTATAAATTTCAGACAGAAAAAGCTGTCCAAATTTCATGATGCTAGAGCTCATAGTTCAATCGTTTTTGCGGCATCACAAACAGATTTTTCGCTTTACAATTATTAATTTAGAATAATACATATAAAAATTGTATTTAAAGTCGAGACTTTACTTTCAATTTTATATTCAATAATAGTAATAGATTTTGTTTAAAATTAGTGTTCATAGTTTTTCTAGAGTTTGTCATACAAGAGAATTCACCTGTATAAACTATGCCAGTGTTTGCTTGAAAACCTTGTTAGATTTTGCCTGAAGAATGAGTTTGCATCTTGGAGCTTATGTTTGTAAATCAGCGCCTTGCGTTTGAATGAACTAAAAAGATACTTTATGTTTTTTCAAAAGGTTTGTGTCTGATCTTAATGTTAAATAGGTTTAGTTTTATTTATTTCCCTTTAATGTAAATCCCTTTCAGCTAATGAGACCTTTTTCTTTTTGCGATTAAAATCATTGTTGAATTAATATTATTGTTTTATAGATAATTTTTATTTCCTCCTTCATGTTTTGTAACAATTTTTTTATAGATAGAAAAATTCATCTTGAATTAGATAACAAAAAAATTAACGATTGAAAGATGTGATTTTTCTTTTTAGAGTTTTCAATTGGAAAATTTCAGGTCAATCTTACACATGATTTAGTAATAATAAATACACATATTTATCCGGTAGTAATTATTGTTTTGTGTTGCAGCTCGTACGATGAGACAGACGACGACTGTCTCTCTCCCAACCTGGATGAAATCCTATCCACAGAGGTGATAGAGGAGGCCAGCATCATGTGCGTGGGCTCCCCCAAGTCCCCGCTCTTCTCTCCCAACAAGATGGACGCCCACCCCGACACCGTCGGCTACGTCAACCTAACCTCACTTTACAAAACGTCCCCGCACGAGAAGGCTGTCCTCTCCAAACCGGGAGACCCGTACTTCAAAAACGGATACCTCGACCGCCAGTCTCAATCGCCGACGAGTCCCAAGTCTTTAAATCTAAACTCCATGAAGATGGAACGCTCCAATGACGGAAACAACAGCTTCTTGTACTCGCATCTTCTATCTCCGCAGCGCCAGTCTCCCGAGAGCGAGAACGGACGTACCGGGGGGATTTACGCCAACCTTTTAAACGATGGACTCAAAAGCAGCGTGGATTTCAGTAAGAAATATGGCGTTGGCGAGAGTGCTCAGAATCGCTTAGCTTTTCCAGGAGGAATGAACAGAATATCGGACAACTACGAGAAGGCCATTGGAAATAAGATACCTCAGAAGGAGATCTCCGCCATGAACCGTGTGGGAATCTTCAACAAAGATTCTCTGAAGTCACCAAAGAAAGCCAAAGTTTCGCCGAGCTACAAGGACGAGGAAGACGAGGACTACGCTCGAGACAGCGACGAATGCTCTATTTAAAAGAGAGGACATTAAACAATTTGATGATTGGGACAAACGAACAAACAAACAAACAATGTTTTGGATTATAAATACCTCATACATGAATAAGTGACGCGAGTACAACAGTATTTTGACATTGGTTAAAAAGTTTTTATTCCAAATTTCGGTAGAAATGCAATATGCATGTTGTGTATTACAAACATTGGCCTATATTTAACAAGCCTAAGAATATTGGAGATTCCTTAACGAACCAATCCCTTCAAATGATAAATTATACCTTATGAGAGAATGCCGCAATCTGATTAAAGTAATTGATTAATTAATTCATTAATAGTGTGAGTGTTGAGAAATTAATAAACTCTAGTGCGTAATGTTAATACGACTTTGTAATAAAGTTATTAGTGATAGACGTCAGATCTACGCATGCCATATTAATATAATGTTTTTTGTAATCGCTTTTGGTAGGAAACGTAAGGTTAAGTGTAATAATGTAACTTGCATTGTCGTTTATTGATGTCACCAGCCATTTGTACAATGTTTTATGGATAGTTGATGTTTCGTAAAGAATCCAAATTCTCTTGGAAGTTATTTCACATAGTGGATATCATAGGAATGTGTGATTAGAAAATATTGTAAAAACAAATATTCTGAAATAGATAAATTAAATGGTTTGTATTTTGCTTCAAGCGTGATTTGTCTACATGTTTTCTCTTTACATATATTGTTTATTTGACTATACAAGCTATGGACTATGGACAAGCTTGAGTTGAACGACTCAGTACTAAAAACTACGGCTTTTTCATTATGTTATGTAATTAGAATTTTCCCAGACTTGGTGCCATTTTTCTTGTATGTATCACGAAAAATTTACTTTAAAAACATTAATTTAGCTATGACATGTTACCAGAAATGTATTATTTGACTTTGGTAAACTATTGATCTGTATGCATTGAAATATTCTTAGTAAACTGTGTATGGCACATTGACTTTTTGGAAAAAAAGATTCATCCAAGTAAAATTGTGACTGAATTTCAGAAACTTTTAACACAAGAAGTACTTTTTATGTGGGAAACTCATATGTGCATTTCACTGTATCTATTAAAATTATACAAAATTGCATAAAACAAATGTTGGAGGATGACTAAAAAATTGTCTCAAAGAGCTAATTTATCCTTCAAAGTAAAATACAGAAAAGGGTATACTCAAATTATTAAAATTGTCAGAATAGATACATATATTTGATTGGTTTATCTTGGAAGATTTAAATGCTTTATTCAATATTGTGTTAGATTTAACGAATTGAGATTAGTAATCTCTCCGCGAAATACATTTCATCTATCGTGATGTTGAATATAGGATTTAAACTTAGCAATTATAAACATCCCAGTTAATTCAGTGATATCTCCACAGCCATGTTGTAAATTTGAAAACTTGTACGCTAGAAAAAACTTTTGTAATGATACATTGTAAAAAAATTATCACTTTAATATTGTGCATTAAGAAAAAATAATGTTTACTGTAATTGTTTAATCTTGATAATTTTTAATTTTCTTCTCCAGTAGACTTGAATTACGAATTGAATAAAAATTCCGTAAGACTTAAATATAAGAAATATCGATTTTTTTAAACGTAATTTAGTCTTTTATCAATAATATCTAGGTTCAAATTAAACAGAATAGTTAACTTCATAAAACAGCTTAGATTAACCTAAAGGGGGATTCAACAATGATATGAAATCATTAACCTTTTGGCCGCGTTAGCTAGTTTTTAACACCCCCGAGCGGAACATTATCAGCAAACAAAGTTGGCGTATCAAGGGTTGATACGCCTACATATCAATACTGATTTCTTGCCGTATCAACTGTTGTTACGATCGCGTGCAAAAGGTTAAAGTATGAATTATTTTGGTTTGGGCCTAAATCAGGTAGCAGATAGACTCTTGGCCAATTTGGATTTGAAAGGATACAATGGTAAGATGGTAATAGTGAAATGATAATGTTATGTAGTACCAAAATTAGCAAAATTAGAAATAAAAATATGGATGAATCAATATTATAAAAAAGTATTCGCAATAATTATTACATATACCTAATGATCATAGAAAAACGTTTTTAAGTAAGTTCGTAATGTTTAAATCATATTCCTAAAGTAATTCTACACTGTTGAGAATATTTACCATTTCACTATGGTCCTGTCGGTTCAACCGTGGTACAGTTCAAATTCACGGTAAGGTAGGATATTGTAAAAACCACAAGCGCAATAGTGGTCTAACCCACTATTTTCGAGAAATCGAGTTGTCGGTCTTATGTACACCAATTTTTGACATGATAGGGATAAAAAATCATCATCTCGCATTACTATAAGAAAAATTTGATTTCATAATTTTTTTTGCAATAGTGGTCTAACCATCTAAAACACGTTTAAAGTTGAGTTTTTTAATATGATACTTTTCTAAAGACATCCACAAAACAAAAACAAAAAAGTTGATCACAAAGTAAGACTAAAGCATTAAAAAAGTATGTATGATCGTTGTTGAAATTTTTATTTTTTTACTACATTTAATCTCCATTGTACAAAATTGGGGTTAGACCACTATTGCGCTAGTTGCCTCTCAGCCAAAACATCACGTATTTAACTCTGTTCCAACATTGAAAATCTCATATTTTAACATTGAATTCCAATTTGAAGTGGTAGGCAGTGGTAATAATAATAATAATAAATGGATTATTTCTATAGCGCCGTTTTCGTGAGAAAATCACCTCAACTGGTAACTGGTAACTTTCGATCAAAGAACCGAACGGCCGTAAGTTTTGCCCACCGCTTTACCTGTACCACGAATGAGACGACCGGGCCTATAATAAAATCCTATCACTTATTGCCTGTATTGATCTAGAACAATTAATTTTAATGAGGTTTAATATAATAGCAGATAACTGATCAATCAATGAGATATTTTTGCGAGCAAACATACATATATTTTTGGCAGAACATTTTTCATCCACGGAGAAAACTCTTAGAATAAAAGATAGCTTTCGTAAATAAACTAAATATTCATACACCTAGTCGCTTTAGATTTCGCAACAAACATTGTGTCAATTTTACTAGATTAACATAGGAAACGGCTATTTGAAGTTACACTACTTTAAGCAAGCTTTTAAAACAATTTTGTAACGCAGAACAACCTCTCCAATCGCAACTTGATTAAGCAAGGAAATTGGATTAAACCCTATTTAACGTTTATAACGCTGGCCTTTTCAACGCAATCTATCCCATCATGCGGTACCTTATTTATTTAATGCCCATTCTGACTTTTACATGAGAATGGGTCGCTTCTACGACTCGTTCTTGTATTCAACAGCTCGGCTGTGGAATGATCTGCTGGCCTCTGTGTTTCCTCCATCTTACAACTCTTCAAGGCCCAAGTTCACTCCTTCCTATCCTCTAAAAGACCCTCCACACAGCATCCTCAAAGATGATATAGGCCTTGAGGGGAATTATTTCCCTCAGGGCCTCCTGTGTGGAGTTACTGTAAAAAAAAAAACATTAGTAGTATATCTTACAATTTGAACATAGGAAATTAAAAAAAAACTTTATGGTTCACATGAGATACCCAGGTACGAGGATAGCCGCTGATGGATCACATATGCGACAGCTGCATCGATCAGGATAAGTTATGTAAATTTGATTTTGAATCAGTTTTTTTTTTAAATGTGAATAATATGGTAAGAATGAACAGTTTATTTATGAAATGAATCAATCGGAAAATGGCTTGGAGCATTGCTCGGATTGTTCTGGAGAAAGTCGAAACGCCGTACCGGTAAAAACTGTAAAACTAGCGTGTAAAATCTAAACGCTTGAGCCCCTTGCTCCGATAGTTTTGGTGGATTATATACGTATAAAGGTTTGGATTAGCAATATTTGGATTGCTGAGGTTGTTCTGTAAATATTTATCAAGTTTAGAATTTTTTTAATTAGCTTACTGAGTAATTCGTATCGTGCAAGCTTTTCAAACTTAGCATAATCGTATGCCAATTTAATAAACCGCCTTATAAATATTCATACGTAGAAAGAAATGCAAACGACACCTCGACAGTAGTACTGACAGATTGTAGGATTTTTCCATTTTTTACGAGAGATAAATATTTTTGCCACCGTAACAGTAAAATAAGAAAAATGTGTTTTTTTCAATTTTTATTTTTTTTTTTAAAGTGTTCACACACACACACACACACATCACCAACAGACATGTCTTGTTCTTTGAAACTTAGTGTTTCACCCACACCTTCTAATGATTTTATAATTTTATTTTACCTTTTAATCGTGCTCCCGGTGTACGTACATATAGTTAAATAAAGGGTGTACACGGGGAACTCTTGTTGACTCATCTATTGAAACAATCACATCGATAGATGCGTGCAAAGCTTATTATGTGATGCGCGTATTATTTGTGCATCATTTGATTTACACTTAGTAGTCATTTGAACAGTTTTATAATAATTTGTAAAATCTTGGAAAATTGCTGTTTCAAAGTACAATTAATTACATTTAATAACAAATCAAACCAGTTTATTTGAAACCTTATAATATATTACCCAACCTAATCACACTTCACCTAACCTTACCCGCTGCGAGTTAGGAATATTAAATACTTTCGTGATGTGGGCGTAGTATTGTCTCGGAGTTTTCGAATCTTTTTTCTTGTCAACTAATTTTAACCAAATAATGAATGTACATAATGTAACTTATGTTGGTCGCCTAAGGGTTTATTAATTTAAAATTAAGTAAAAATGCTCTTAAATCAATTAAAAATAATGGTGCATTTTGCCAATATAATTAACAACATCGCAAATGTTCCAAAACATAAATCGTGTTAATTTTGAGTATCTTATACAATGTTTACGATTCAAAATCATTAATTTATGGAATGAAAATTTAACTTTCAAAATGACAGTGAGATTTCGATAAATAAAGATCATTTTCCAATTGTTTTCACAAAATATATACATATTGAATAAAAAATAACACTTTCGCGTTAATTCATTTATGTTTAAAATACGTTGTATTCTCTATCTATGATTCCTAGTGTAAAAGAATTGCCCTAATCGTATAAGACTTAAAGGTGTGTATTTGTTAAGAGGTGTGCCATTATGGCATCGGAGCGACAGTTGGTAACCTACCATGTGCTTACGTGTAGTGTTTGAACGTGTGAGTAATAATTCTATACCATTAGTAATCTAGCTATCCATATTTTAATCAATTACGAAGACAAGGGTAAACAATAATTAATATCTATTAAATTATTTGCGAAATGTTTGTAAAAAGCTTATTATTATTTAAACTTAATGCTTAGTGGAAAAATTGCTTCGTTAAATGTTTTGAATTTATTTATTTATTAACGTTATTGAATTATGTAATTTTTACGAATGCCATTTTGGTTTCCAAAATATAAAATGTGGTAAAAGAGGCCAGCTGCGATGGGTACTTCGTTTGAATCACATAACGTGCAAAGCGTCCTCATTTTGTATGTTAAACATGCAGTCATAAAAAATCACATAACATGCAAAGTGTCCTCATTTTGTTTGTTAAACATGCAGTCATAAAATGTGGTAAAAAAAGCCGGCTGCGATGGGTACTTCATTTGAATCACATAATGTGCAAAGTGTCCTCATTTTGTATGTTAAACATGCAGTCATAAAATGTGGTAAAAGAGGCCGGCTGCGATGGGTACTTCATTTGAATCACATAACGTGCAAAGTGTCCTCATTTTGTATGTTAAACATACAGTCATTATCATTTCAAGTGTAATAAATATGAGTATCATTGACAACAACTTTGAATAAAGGTTACGCTGTTGGTAGCACTAAGAAATGTCTTATGTATAAATTATTGTTTTATATAGAAATTGTGGTAGAAATGCTAGAAATTTGTAGATGTTTCATTCTGAGATTTGGAGCGGAGCGATTATTTGATCGCGCCGCTTCTGCATCGAAATACCTGCTACAACTTCACTCCTCGCTCCAAATGAACAAAATCCGTAATATAATATGTTCCCGTATTCATAAATTTAAAGAAACACGCATTTAAAATTGGTACTGTATAATTTATTGTGTAAAATCGAATTGAAAACAGTAAATTATCTTTTATTGCTCTTCTGACTTTATTTAACATACTTTTTTTATTATTAAAATTTTTCCACAAAATTTTTTATGCACTTAAATTATTGACATTATTAAAATTACTACATACTGAAATAGCTTTGTTCAAAATCCAATTATTTGTATCAAATTTTTAATAATGGTTAATAGAATTGGGAGGTGTTGGTGAGAAATAAAACGAGTAAAACTCTTTGTTTTATATTTGTGACTTCAGCATGTTTCTACTTGATACTTAAATGAAGATATAATGATGTCTCAATTCTCCACCTTTAGGCTTTTGGCATTCCTTAACTTGTAGTTAAATAAAGATGATTTTTTCTTTGTAGAAAATTTATTTATTATTGATAGCAAAAAATTCAAGCATTCAAATACAAAAGGTTCCGCCATTCAAATTTGAAAGATTCCGACATTAAAATCAGAAAGATTCCAGGACACAAATACAGAAGGTTCCGCCATTCAAATTTGAAAGATTCCGACATTCAAATCGGAAAGAATCCAGAATACAAATACAAAAGGTTCCACCATTCAAATTTGCAAGATTCCGACATTTAAATCAGGAAGATTCCAGGATACAAATACAAAAGGTTCCGCCATTCAAATTTGCAAGATTCCGACATTTAAATCAGGAAGATTCCAGGATACAAATACAAAAGGTTCCGCCATTCAAATTTGAAATATTCCGACATTCAAATCAGAATGATTCTAGGATACAAATACAAAAGGTTCCGCCATTCAAATTTGAAAGATGCCGACATTCAAATCCCAGTCGCGGCGAAGCTCATTTCTAATGCCAATCCATAATTAATATCAATCCGGCAGCTTTTCAGTTTTTAATTTGAATTAATATAGGTAAATGATGTCACAATAATTTACTATTACTTACTTATTTCAATGTATTTTGATCAAATTTGAAGGATTCTAATCTATTTATCAATACCCAGTGTAATTATCTATGAGTGCTTACGAAACCATAGACTTTTTAAAGTTATTCCGCAAGTTTGACCAGTCCATCATCTGTCGTCACCAAAATCTAGTCGCTGAGTGCTAATACTAATGTTTACTTTGACATTAAATGATTCGTTAAGTTTTTTTTGCCTGCAAATATTATAATATGAATAATCTACGAATTAATTAATACATAGGTAACAACACATATTGTATTTTTAATTGTTTCTCCGGCATTTACAATACGTATATTTATGGCTAAAACCAAAGACGTGCGGTAATTTGAGCAAAGTTACAATCATTTTCCCTTTGTTTTACTGAATTAATCCGTAAAATAAATTAAACTTGTTTTATTTATAATATCTTAGGCTGTTTTATGTTTTTTTTTTTTTTTAATTAATTTATTACTGAGTGACTACCAAAAAATTAAACAGACACTGAAATATAAACGATTAAAACAACATTGTATTTTTAACGTTGAATCTCTTTTCAACCTATTAACGACGATACCCTTAAAATGAAAATGGGTTTACATATTAGAAGTTTAACAAAGAAGTAAAGTATCGTGGTTTAGTAATGATATTTATATATCAAACAGTCTTCCCTTACTCAATATTTACCTAAATAATGATAAAAAAGTAATTATGAACATCACAAATATTAGATTTTTTTTTTATTTAGAAAACAAATTTAGTGACAACTTATTTATTTATTTTTTGTTATGTATCTATAGAATTTTTTTTTAATTATTAATTATTTTTATTGAGATTTAAAAACCTCATTTTAACATTTAATCTTTGTAGAAAACAATATTAACATAACCTAAATGAAATATGAAAACGGAAAAAATGACAGAAAATAAAAAGATTTCAGTCGCACCTGGGACTCGAACCCAGGTCCTCTGCCTATCCGGGGCAACCGCTTAAACAACTTAGCTAATGAGACCAGTTCAATTTATGCCATCTTCATTATAAAGATAGCTGCCAATAATATGGGATAAAAAATGGAGAATTGAGATATGATATTGATGAAGATGGCATAAATTGAATAGTCCCAGATGCTACTGAAATCTTTTTATTTTCTGTCATTTTTTCCATTTTCATATTTCATTTAGGTTATGTTAATATTTTTTTCTACAATGATTTAATATTTATAGTTTTATTTACACAAATTCACAAATCAAACAATTTATACAATACAGTAATAATGTTTCTTCCAAAATAACAGTTTCAACATCTATCTGCGTAATAATATAATATTAATGTTTAATATTATTTAACAACTGAAATTTAGATTGGTAGTATGAAGTGAATATTTCATAGTTGACTCGAAGCATGTAACATATTTATGGTAGAGTGTACATAATCTCGTACACATTTCTTGTTCTAACTAAGACATGTATGTGTGTGTTGTACATGTCATGTATCGACGGTGTCCGCACTGCGGACATCCGTACATGTTTTCCCTTAAGAATAGTTTTGGATGTGTCGTGTGAACCGGTAAAGTGTCATTTTCGTTTGATTGTTTTAGGAACTTTCATTAATCGAAAAGATATAAGTTTGAGCTTATTTTAAATTAAAATATCACTTGAGTAGTTAGTGTTTTGTATAATTAGTGTCCAAGTAATTAGAAGTGAAATGTTTTGTACAAATGTATCGTTATTTTAAGATTTTATAGTTCACATTGTTTATTACCATTTAGATTTTATAAACTAATTATATTTATTTGTAATGTTTGTTATATTATACATTATTAATTTTTACATAATTTATGTATATTATTTTCCCTTTTTTTTGTATTGTACGGAAAGAATCTAAGGGGAAATTACTAACCAGTACTATTTCACCAGGTGTACTAAAAAATGATAATTATTCACATTAATCTGGAAATATACAATTTATTCCCAAACACTGTCTTTGAATTTAAATCCCACTTTTTAATTTCAGGAATATTTTGCGGTTTTTGCAAACCACTCTGGAAGTCTGCTGATTTCGAGACAATTGCGAAAAGTCGTTTGGAACGGTAAACGAACTATTCGGCACAGTGGTAAATTGGCACACTTTTGAAAAGTCATGAAAACTGATGAAAAAAAAACCTTAGCTGACTAGGTTGGGTTAGATTACGTTTTTGGCTAGTTTTTTTTTCTTCATACTTTTAATGACTTTATACCACTTTTCAAAAGTGTTCCGATTTATCACTGTGCCAAATTGTCATAATTCATTTGGAACACATGAAGATGTCGCTAATTATTAAAATGATAATGTATTATTATTACTAGTAGCTGATGTGTACCCGGCCTTGCTCGGGTACAATAATTGATTTGACAGCGAAAGTAACTATCTCCAAATAAAGAAACATTCATTTGAATATTTTATTTCATTCCAAACGTTTATTTTTTCAAAATATATCTAAATCATAAAGTTCTTAAGTAGGTACCTACTTCGTGTTTTCCATTTTGAAAATATTCTACCAAAAAAAACCTTCTTCTTTTGAATATGCAATCTGTGGCTAACCGGAGTGTTATATCTATGGGCTAACCTAAATGAAAAATGGCAGGTTCAATGTTTTTCATACTGATTTTAAAACATTATATCAACAGTTTTACATATTGGATTTCATTTAAACTACTTTCTAAACCTTCCCAGCACTAATAAAAACAAACTGTGCTATTTTCAGCGAAACCGGTCCAGTAATTTTCGAGAACATTGAGGACAAACAAACAAACTTACATTGATTTTTATATATATATATATACATTTAGCATAAAGCGTGTATTCTTTTCATATTTAAAGTGTTTCAAACAAAAAATTTTAGAGCAGCTTTTGGCGACTCCATCGCATATCTTCAACAAGCTGTTTTGCACTAGAAGTAATTTATACACTAGATTTATTTTACTGCCGACCAAAGGCATTAAGTACTCTATGACAATAATGGCGACCCTTTTGGTGGCTTTTTTGCTATAAATATTAGCCTAGCACGGCTATGTCGACAACTAAGTAGAAACGATATAACAAATTAAGCCCGCTCCCTCACGGGTTAGCATGAAATCAACACTGAGGCACTTCCCTTTACTGATACAGGGTCTAGAGAGCGGCTGGGTATGCAGAGTTCTCGAGTTCGCACTAGGTATCCAAGTACCTCCGGATCGGGAGTAGGTACAAACGCGGCGATGATCAGAGGCCTGGGCGGTCTCCGGGGTTTGATCTCCGAAGGGCGAAGATCAGTAACTTCCTGAGCGGAAGCGTGGGGTCGACTCGCGGTGCAGAGCCTGACGACTTCTACGGTAGATCGCCGAAGGGCGAAGACCATACTTCCTTCTGGGACGGAAGCGTAAAACTCGTTCGCGGTGCAGAGCCTGGGCGACTTCTGCTCCGAAAGGCGGAGATCGTACTTCTGGGACGGAAGCGTAATACGTCAGAGGACCTGGGCGGCCTTTCCGAGGAGCGAGAATAGGTACCTTCCTGGGCGGAAGCTTCAACCCTACTGCCTTCTCGTCAAAGGCACTCTTGCCTGTCACCCTCTGTAGGGATCTAGTTCTTCCTTGTTCCGTCTCATTCGGCCGCGGGCGAATGGTCCCACGGTCATTATGAATTTTTCGGTGCGACTGTGTGTGTCGGGCCGTCTCGTCAGGGTGGGTTTTATGACCTCTATTGGCAGCCTCTCCGAAGGGCGGCTCATTTCCTTTTAGGTTTTATGGCTGTCCTTTTGTTAAATAATGCCGACTTTCTAAAATAGTATTTAAGGGTACTTATTTTACGATGTAGTACTTTACAATGATTTCCGGCTTGAACAACAATATGCGCGGCTAGCCTTTGTGCATTTTTTTATGGCCTGTCTAGTCTGGGAATTATTATTACTTGAAATGCACATTTTAGAAACTAAGTATGTCTGTGAATTCGGTCATTACTTATATATATTACAAAGGATATATCAAGTTATTTTACATCTTTAGAAGAAAAAATAAATTATTTGGTGACGATAAAGTAGTGGTGTACCCCATGCTTTATTTTATTTTTCTTGTCTATTACATCTATAAAAAAATCGTAAGTTGTCTATTGTATATTAGTTTGTATTGTATATTGTATATGAGTTTCCTCTTTCTAATTTCTAAGCAAAGCGGGCTGTGAGCTGTGACAGATGTCAAACTGCCTGATCAGTTGTTTTAAGTTATCAAAACATATTTGTAGTGTATTAACAACACCATATCACAATTTTAAAATGCCATTTTATGCGGTGGCTAGTGGGAGATCACCTGGTATTTTTAAAACATGGGCAGAATGTGAAAAGCAAGTTAAAGGATTTGGGGGAGCAAAGTATAAGAAGTTTAATACCCAGGCTGAAGCAAATTCCTTCGTTTGTGGGGGAAGTTCCGACTCTCAACCTAGTTATACCAACAGTAGGCCACAATCCACAGGTTTTAAAGGGGGTTGTTCGTACAGTCTACCTAGGAGATCCAATACTCCAGCCAGCAGACCACAAACCAAAGCAACTGTAAAAACATACTCCACACAGTGTAAAAAGCCCGCACCGAAAGCAGCCGTCAGTAGTTCAAATGACGATGATTTCCTGTTTGACAATGTGGATGATTTCAATGATGCAATCATGAAAAAGATGGATCAACTTGAAAAAGACGTCGGTGACATAAAGAGCACAGTTTTAAAGAAACGAACTGCTTCTAAAAAGGCAATAATGATTGATCCAGTACCAAAATCTAGTAGCACAACTAATCAAGCAGTAAAACGTCACGCAGAAACAATGCCTGAAGATGATTCCAAACGTAGAAAAGTGGAAATAAAGCACGGGGGATTGTCGTGCAATTTTGAAATGGACGATTCAGGTTATGTTGTGGTATACACGGATGGCGCTTGCTCCAGCAATGGTACTAGTAAAGCCAGGGCAGGTCTGGGGGTGTACTTTGGAGAGGACCATCCACTGAATGTGAGTGAACCGGTGTCCGGAAGGGCTACCAACAACTGCGGGGAGATACAGGCCACCACCAAGGCTATTCAATTGGCACGCTCAATGGGAGTTGATAAACTGGCCATTAAAACTGATTCCAAGTTTGTTATCGACTCAGTCACCAAATGGATGAGTAGTAAGTAACATACAATCATATTATATGTATTTAGCATAATTAATTTTTTTCTCAAAATTATAAAACAAAAGCTAAACATAAGCCCGTCCTCTCACTAGGGTAGTCCTGTGTCGAGATGAATAGTTTTACAATTAAAGTGAAAACAATTTATTTATTCTCTCGCCGCACTGTCTTTCACTCCTATTATATTTATTATGCATGTCTCATATTGTTATTATCTGCGCTATATTGTTGCATAGCTGAAGTACCTAGGGTTATAAATGGTTTGGAGTAAAGTTTTGAGGTTGTGATGTGTTACCCCTAAACCTACTACACCCATCCAATAATTTTTCTCCTATTTTAAAGTTTGCAAAATTTCATCAAGAAGTATCAAAATTCTATTTTTTAGGGGTGGGAAAGAGAGATGGCAGTGGTTTTCACCAATCTTGGAATAAAACTAGATTTGTATAAAAAACAAACCCACCCATAAACACTCTTCTTTATATATATAGTTTGGTTTTGTATTGCAAGTACATATGTACCTATCTGCATGTTCTTTGTGAATTTTCACAATGTTTTTTTTTTTTTAATTGCATTATTTTTTATTTTGTTTTATAGATGCCTACTTCCTTTCTCTTTGCTGAATTTTGACTATTCTTGTGTTTTTTTTTAGATTGCACCACATGTACACTCTTTAATTTGTTACTAATGAATTTGTGTATTATGGAGGTAGACATGAATATATAATGAATAAATAATAAATTAATATCAGGTTGGAAGCGCAAAGGCTGGAAGCTGTCCAGCGGAGGGCCAGTGAAGAACGAAGTGGACTTCAAGGAGCTGGACCAGGCCGTGAAGACTCTGGAGGTGAAGTGGGTCCACGTCAGCGCCCACAAAGGCATCCACGGGAATGAAAGGGCCGATCAATTGGCCAAGGCGGGCGCGGAAAAGTATGGAAAGTAAGAAACATAAGCAAACCTGTTTTGCTACTGACTGAAGTTTTTTCTTTCTAATAATTAATTAGGATTCCACCATCAATATATCACTACTAGATTTGGTGTGTCATACAAATAAGCATGACAATTTTGGCCCACCTATTAGTAATTTCATAACACATTTCCCTATTGAATTCCGTTGCCTCGCTTCGAAAGACTAGTACGCTTCGCTTAAAAATAATACAGAGCGCAAAGTTAACCCTAAATCCTAAAGTATTCATTTAGCTGATTAAATTGTCAATAATAAAGTCCGGGATAGTCCCTATCTAAAATATCTCTGACTGTTGCAATTTTATATTTGAAAAATGATCTCGATAAAGTTAGCCACTCTGTTGATGCAAACTTGCTGGGAGACAAATTTGCTCAATGTAGACCAACAAAAGGTAACAAGCAATGCTTCTTGCGATCTTTAGATTATGAGATACACCAATTCATTTTGCATCAGGCAGCATTTTTTAGATCCACATGTCCTGTCTAGATATTGTTGGTCAATGAGTTCCACTGAAGAGATAAACCGATAGTGTGTTGTGGGCATATCTGGTGTCTAAAGTAAGGTCAAATATCGCATACTTTGGGCGAAATTGATAAAAAAATTTCAAATACTGAATTTCTTTTTCGACCCAAATAATTATTTTTATTAGAGCCGATGATAATTGGGAGTCAAAAGGTCCTATGTAAATTAACGGCATCAGTTTTCTTATTTAGATTTTTATCTCCATAAAAAGATGAACCCTCTATAATAACGATTACTAGCAGCTTTAAACCAGTTTTAGGGGATTTTTTATGCTATGCCTTGTAGGCAACTACTGTTGGGATTTGCTCAATTTTTCTATACACTCGTTTATTATGTTAACACACGAGCGGGCGGCCGCTACACCGTCACAGGTGCGTACAGCGGGCAAAAACCAGCCGAAAATGCAATAAAAAATAATTTTACAAAAATCGCTTTATCTTCTAAACCATCGACTATTTTTTTATGAAATTTCATATACGCACTCACCATATATGAGTGCCAAGAATACATCCAATTGCTAAGGAATTTTTGTGTTATCTCTCATTCAGGAAATGATTATTGTAATAACGTCCTCGGGATTATCTCATAAGAGTAAAGGTCCGATGAATTTATAACACGTCATAAAACTATAATAGGTACTTCTATTCCCAGTACCACGAACAATCTACGAAATTTAACACGATAAAATTGCCACTCTACTCACCCATCAAAGAATAATCAAATGTGGAAAGAAGGCGGATATGATTCACCGAATAATTGACTCCGCACAAATTAATTATTACGCGATTGAGCTGCGCAAGAGTGTGTGTGTACGTAAAAGAAACAACGCCTTATCTTATTTTTTTGTATATGTGTGTGTAGTCTGGAACGTCTTCAAGCTTTTAGATTAAATAGTCGTGCGAAATAATCAGGTAACTTTACCTTTCTCGCCTTTAAAGTGGAGCCGGCGTAAAGGGTAATTTTACCCGTCCCACTGATAAGCACCAGTCGGCCGCGCGGGTGAAAATACCCTTCCCGCGCAAAGTGTGTTAATATAAAGCTAAACAGTATGGATTATAATGTACAATCTGCAATTTACAAACTTAAGCCACAAACATATTATTTTAATTATGGTTTTAAGTTCACACAGGACGCAGCATCATTACATATATGAACTATGAGAGTATATTCTCGGAGGTTAGAATGTTAATCTTATTTTCCATTTGCTTTATCTTATAATTTTTTTGTAATTACCTTTTTTTCAATTATTTGTTTTAAGCGTTGTTTTTTGTCTTTAGACATGAAAACATTATTTTGTAGATAAAACGTATATTATAGCGGATTACTACACACTATTATAGATCGACGTATTTATCTCTGCAGTCAAGGGAGCAGCTAGAGTAGATATTGTGGATTAAGGCAGCTCCCTCATGGGCCGGTAAGAATACGACATAAACTGGGTGCAGCAAAAATGCGTTTAAATGTGCGATATCTCGCTGCATACTCGCACACGGGTCTTCAGATGTCAGTATATTTGTAGCCATTAAATTGTTAAGTGAGTCAAGTGACGACAAGGTTGTGGAATTTACATTTATTCACAATGCTTTTATGACATAATTGATGTACCTAATTAATATATGTATTTGTAAAAATATTTTTGTAGCGATTTTTAACTATAAGAAATGCTATTACTAAAAAAGTTAAATAAAAGTTCCTTTAGTGATTTCGGCGGTAACTTGATAATATCGAGAAGCCACTGAAACCTTGCACCGCTTGGTCTATACTAATCACCACCGCTCTCACTCCCACCGGCGCCGTGCACTAATATGTATATGGAATGGTGTGCTCTCGGTTTATGTCGATTATTTACCGGACCATCGGGGAGCGGCCGAGTGGTAGATACTCTCAGTATCGCCGTGGTGAAAGACCAGCATTCAGGATCGAAACGTTGCTTGGAATGGCTTTAGCCGTGTTCGGTGACCATATCTGAATAGCCACATATTTCCCAATCTTCCTCTCCCCATCTTCTTTCAGCCTCACCAATACCCCAAAAAGGGAATGCCAGTCACACTTGCTCCAGACAGTCGGAACTCTTGTGCGGTATTCTCATAAAAAACAGTTTGTTAGTTCCTTTGGTCTACAGAGATAAGTATGTCAAACTAGGTTAGAATGTTTATTTTATCTTCTTTTTCCTGTTATCTTTATAAGTGTTATTTCTCTACTTTGGAGATGAATCCCATTATTTTTTTAAGATACAATTGTTTGAGGTGAATAAAATATAAAAATAAATTCTTAATGAAAGTGTTCATAAAATTTGGATGTTTTATTTAAACCATTATCACATAATTTAACCACTAATAATTACAACAAACGTATTCTAATAGGAAATATAAAAGAAAAAAAAAGTGATGAGATTAAACTGTATTACAGTAATAAACAGCAGCAGGTATACAAATATTTTAATAATAAAAAAATATTAAACGCTTCCGCCGATCAAAACTGAGCAGCCGCCAAGTTAATTAAAAATTTACCATTAGCGAAGGATTACTCAATTCCATTTCACCATAATTCTTTGACTGAGCTTAAGTTAACTTTTTTTAATTAATTCAAGAAACATAATAACTACTCATTCCGTGTTGGTGATTTTAAGGTAAAAATTTTACTTAGCAATCACTCGGTTTGATTAGCAAAAGCAGCTACATAATATAATGTATTGATGATTTTTTTTTAATTAGATTATAAATTTTCCAGTCGATTGGCGTCAATGCAATTTATACCATTTTACACGGGAGAGGTATAATTATTATACAAAGTAATTTAATCTGTTACACTGTGATGGGTATGTTAACCTTTTCACCGCTGCATGCATGTATGTGTATGTTCTCGTAGAAAACGTATGAATGTCACAAAAGTGCAGCGCGCACACCCGTAATTCTATATACATCTGGCTAGCGGTCAAAAGGTTAAGGAATATCCTAATTTACTAACAAATTACCAGATTCATTAAGTGACTATTCTATAATATGATGTATTTTAAATGAGATAAAGTTATGTATGTCTGCGATTCAGTCAATATTAATTATTCATTAAAAAAAAACCTGCATGTAATATTTCCGCATAAAAAGTTTTCATGCTTAAGAAGTTTCCCTAATTTGGAAGCCACGTACATAATATACGCTTTAAAAAAAATTGATTCTTTAAAAACTTAAGAGAGTTTAACTGCGTTTGACATAATATTTAGAGATGTAACAGATAGTCGGATATCTGGCTAGTGTACTAAGCTTGAATTGTGCACACAAGAAATGATACGTTCAAGGTAAAAAATAAAACTCTTTACTCTTACACTAACGTAGCCAGCTAGGTTAGTCACGGCGATCCACCGGCTAAAATTCCAATGAAATCACGCGCTCCTTACGCAGGTGGCGACAAGGTTGAAAGTCCCACTTAACATCGGCCCCGCATGTTTCGATTTATGCAAAAAAAACTATCACCAAAATGCGTGTTTTAATTCTATTCTGTAAAGCTCAGACATAATTATTAAAATGTTTTACGGTCATATTCTAAAAAACTTAATTTACCACAATGAACAATACGACAATATCGGAAAAGGGATTCGTTAGTAGGAGAGTTTGGGCTTTAATAATTTTTTTAATGTCAGATACTTTGCTTATAAAAAAACACACCAATAAAATGCCCGGTTAAACGAAAAGCCAAGATGTGTTCTACTTGCAGTATGTAATTAAATCATCTATGATATTTCTAGGCTATCAAATTTTCAAACCGAAAACACATGATTTTGCATTACTTCCCATTGCATCGTCTTAACTTTAACCAGAACCCAATTTTGGCAAAGTTTGCAAAGATATGCCTAGCATATTCTTGTAGAGAGACTCCCTTTTGAAGCTGGCAATGTATATGAAAGTAAACATTATCGTTTATTACTTATAAACGCCGTAAAGATTGTCTTTAATCACCATAATTTGCATTAGTAAATTTTAAGTACAAACCGGTCATGGTTTGTAATAAAGGTAATGAGAAAATAAAAATATTTACTTTTTACTATTTTCTTTACTTTTCAACTGTTTATCTGGTATCGGCCGGATATTATGTCACTATCCGGCATCTGGTCGGATAGTAATAAATAGATAGGCCGGATACCGGATATCTGTTGCATCTCTGATAATATCGTAAGTAAACGCGATGTTGAGTATCTTTTGGTAGATGTATAATTGATAAAATAGAATTTAATTAACATAATTTGTGCGGTAAAACAGTAAAAGCCTGTTTTTTTCTAAGATATACTTTTATTTCATTTTTTCAGTCAATTGATCTTCACATAAAATTCATTAGATTTTATGGTTTTGACAATTTAATTGATGGGTTTAAAACATTAAATATTGTTGTTTAGCATTTTATGCTTAGAGGGCGTTGAGAATATAGAATAATTAGACCTTGCTTAAATAATAGGGTTACAAAACTGTGTCCAAAACAGTTTTAATTTATAATCGGTAAATAATTATCATTTTTATACAATACAAGTTCTAGTGTTAATTCATATATCTAGTACACGAACATAATACAATTAAAAGTAATTCAGTCTGAAGAGGGGGCTGGGAACTCTAGCGGTTTGCCTTTTTAACAAGTTTTAATCGGATATCTTAATTCAACAGTTGCAGGCCAATGTTGTCCGCCCCATTGCATAGATTTAAAAAAAAAAAAAGATTTGAAAGAAGGTTTTTAAAGGCGGAGAAAAACAACCCTGTCAATTAATTATTATTAGGGGAACTTCTTGAAAAACTAAAATTATTTATTTATTTTTAGCAGGTGTCTCTTAAGTTCATTAAAAATTATTTCAATATTGATGAAAAAATTGAAGACCTTGGAATAAAAACCATTTATTTTTCACAAGAGCATTTAAACCGATATGAAATTCAAACAAATTCATGATGACTATTATTGCCATTTTCACAAAAATACCATATTTTTAGCAGTCAATTTGAGCGACTTCTGGTTTTTTTAAAAGAATCGTGAACAGGGAACCACAAAATAAAATTTTGGAAAAACAAGGACATTTGCGATTTTTATTCCGAGGTCTTTTATGAACCGAAGACATTTACAAACATTTAAACAATTGTCATTGATATCACTAAATATTGTGTATGTATTTATACATATGTATATCAATTAATATTAGGTATGTATGCATTTTTAAGATTTATGTTAAAAATCGTAATTTTTAAGTTGTAAAACACAATCATATATAATTAAATTATAAATGCGTTATTTTGGTTTACTAAATGACTTTTTTTACATAACATTTAAAAGCAATGGGATATTGCTTAGCAGTTAATAATATTAATTCCGTTTGAGGATGATGTTGATTGTTAGTTTTAATGGACCTTACTAAAATCCGTCCGAGGGAGCATTGTTCTTGAGTTGATGATAGTTGCGAGGGGAGTGACTCATAATCAAGCGGTAATTAAAATACAATAGAATACAAACATACGGAGAATATTTTAATTCTTTATTTGTATGTGCACTTTATCATTTATAAAATTGAATACTTGAAAAATATGTTATATGTGTAATGGAAGACTTTTCATGTCTTTTATGATCATTAATTAACATTGCACCGTTTATTAAAAAAGTTAAAGTTTACATATTTAATAAATTCAATTTTTCACATTATATTTGTTAGGTGTTAAAAGTAATAGTGCTCAGAAAACAGTAATATTGCAAAAGATTCTTCCGTCAGCTTGGCATGAAATCGTTCCCTCAAGATTCTGTCAGTTTTTAAAAAAATAAATCTCCGTAAGTAATCCAGGAACCTGAATTCTTTAATAAAAAATAACAGTAAAAACATTATGTACAATTTTTCAAACCAAAAATGCTGTGAATGGAATGACTGTTGCTATTGTAGAGATATGATGGAAATAATTGTGTTATGTATGTATTTATTTACAATAATCAAACATTTTCATCCTTTGGTTAGTTTAGTTCAGTTCTTCTTTAGATTAACCCGTAGGGGCCGACAAAAAGTTTCCATAATTAAAGCCAACACGTAGACAAAAAACCATACTTCGTTAAAGTGACACTTTTCATTTTTATCTTTAACTAGTCTAGTAGAGGTAATATCTGAAGGCAAAATGAACGTACAAGGTCGACACTGCAATTGCAGTGCTTGGTACCGTGTGTGGGCACGATTCATCGACACTGCAAATGCGGGGGTCCGGCCTCTAGGGGTTAATATCTCCTCTTTTTGTTGCTTCATATTCTTGTCTTACATTGAGATATGAAATAAAACATTCACTTTACACACTACACCTTATTATTACTAACAAAAATTCAGTTACAATGATCTTTAAACACACATACTTTAAAAAAAATTTCATCATAGCGTAAATATAGGCCTAACGCTGATAGCTCCATCGCAACCTCTCCCTCCTTCTCATTAGCTCTCAGCGGCAGGACTAAAACACGAAATAAGCTTTTCACCTTTGCACAAACAATAAAATAGATTGAATCGAGGCTTATGTCTACACAGTGGGCGAGTTAGAAATATACATCATTCAGTTTTGTACATCAGAAATACAAATCAATTTTGTCAGATTATCGTTGAAACCGAAAATTATGACTGCGGGTGCACCGGTGGAAGGGAACCAGAAGCAGACTGAGGAAAAGGTGGATAGATAAGGCCTGCGGGCTCGTAGCCGATGCGGATCATTTCTGGAGACCAAATCCCACCGTGGGACGTGGCATCGTGGCCGTTTGCCATCTCGCACCGGAGTTTCCCAATTCGGTCAGAAGTCTTTTTAGAAGGCGAGGCTATGTGCCCAGGACAAAGATGCTGGATGTAGTTGTGGTCAGGGGGGAGCTGGTGTCGACTGGAGCGGACTCTACGCTATGACTGGTGACTTGGCTGGTAGCAGTAGCGGAGGACGTTTGCGTAGAGACAACTTTGAATGAACTCGGTTTCGGCGTGACTGTGGTGCTGGTTGCATCTGTAAATTAACACAAAAAAAGAGATACAATTTATTGGAATAATGGTGTCCGTGCTTGGAAAGAGAAACAGAGGTCGCCAATAGATGAATTGGACTGATTACCTGAAAAGAACTGCCAGGAATCTTTAGGGAAGCGTATGTCTAAAGCTGGACGTCAGAAGGCAGTGTTTCTTATGTCAACATAAAGCAGGGTTGGCAAAAAACCACATTTTTTAAAAAATGATTTCCTCAGAGGGATATTTCCAGCATTTTCGGGTCAAATTAGAAGAAACTGTTAGTGAGTGTACAATTTTAAATTATAAAAAAAATTTGTAATTTTTAAGAAAAATTATGATCCATACAAATTGCTAATACATACAATTAGTAGTTAATCATCTATTAAGTACTATTTCAATTGACCAAGGAAGAAGGCAGGAACTCACTTTAGGTAATTTTGCAGGAGAGCCATTTCCATGTATAAAGTCTTGTTCATATTCTTGTGATTGATAATTTTTATTAAAAAAAAATTGAGCATGTTAATACATTTAGAATGCATTATTCAACTTCTTCACAATTTTGATCAATATGGCACTAATTTATGACTCCCATAATGGAAGTTAGTCAAACACTTAATTTTATGAGCATGTCTTCCTTGGAGCAGTCGATTTGATCTTATACTAACGTTTATTGATTACATTTCAAAAATTGTTCAGAATATTGTTATTATATTGAAGAATTACAGAAAAAGACAGTTAATTTAATATGAACAACAATACTTGTATATCATATTGTTTTCTTAATATAGATACATGTTCCTATGACCCTTACCAAGATGGTTACATTTTCAATGTTGTTTTACACTCTCATCTCATAAATATTTCCTACTAGTTTTCTTATTCCACTAGAGATATATTTAACGTTTTTTTAAACTCATAATTACTTACAGTACATATATAAAATGAAATAAGGTATAGTTTTTATAACTGATATTTGGTAATTATTGTTTTCATATGTATTATGTATCAGACGTAATGGCACACAAACGAACTGTATGGGCAGCTGATCCCGATCTGTGGAGAGGGTTGGGAGTAATACCGTTACCCCCTCTGCGAGGAGGAACGATATTAACGACAAGAGCCTTATTTACGACTTTCGTAATTCTGCGGGCCTTGTCCGTGTGACGTTGTTTGGTCTGGTTCCGGTGCGAGGCAGTAGTCCGATGGAAGTCCAGGGTAAAGTGGTGGTCAGAAGAAAAGAAGGCGAGCAGATGGGAAGTCGAGCGGGCAGTGGAGAGAGAAGGCGTCTTGTCAGGCGGGCGATTGAATGCTAACTGGTTCGAACTGGCTTCCGTAGGCTTCTTAAAGCGGTCTGCAACGCGCAGACCTACCCCACCCATCGCATATTCGACAAGCCCCTCTCCCCCACACTGCCGTACTGCTGACGTTTTTATACAAGTCATTCCAAACAAAGGTGGCTAGGCACATCCCGCCAATCGAACAACATATTTACAAAGGCATCGGGAGTCGGATTCGTTTTCGAACAGTGAAACAATATTTATTAGGCGATCCGACTTCCTTATAAATTAGGCATAATATCAATCTATACATAACAAATATGAAGACAAAAATGGCCATGTTAAAACATTCTGGGAGAGGCAATCACGTCCGACACATATATTTTGTTGAAAAAAACTTGTTTGATAATATCTAATGCCTCTCTTATAAACAAAGGATGCAAGATTAGGTCAGTGACACAACTCACTCATGAGGGTGGTAGCCGCGGGGGGTGGGGGGGTGTTCTGCAGGAGGGTCTGGGCCATCATGGCCGGCGCGGCCGACCGGGCAATGATGACCTTTTTGTTCATATTTCGGTTAGCAATAAGACGGGTGGGTACAATCGCTTGGCGGGTAGATTCGCTCGCTGTCGTCTTGTTCTAGAACAATGGAAATAAAAACCATAGAGAATATGCAAATATCATGGTTTTTATGTGTCAGAATGTAATTACCGCACAGTCCCGAATGCCGTAGCCAGCGGGACTATGACATCCCCAATATGGGGTTTGGTGTGAGGCTGAAGGAAGTAGTGGAGAAGATGGGGAAAGGGAGGATTATGAAGTACCCGATCTGGTCACTAAATACGGTTCAGATATTGATTGTCTTTTTCATAGTTCTGTGCTACTGGTGACTCCATCACTTGTAACAGAAACACAACGACTTGTTCAAGAAATCGCAAGATTTTGCCAATCCTATCACATCACACATGATATCTAGGGCATGCAGAGGAAGAGGTGGATTGTGTGTGGAGAAGAGGATTGAGCAGGACGGGTAGGTCTGGGGACTGGAGACAAATGGTTAGGGACCAGGGCCGGTGGAGAATATTTGTGGAGGAAGGATAATCCCACCCCGGGATGAAGCATTGTGATTATGAATCCGTAATGAACATTTAAATATAAAATTTTAAAAAGATAATATTTCTAGCATTGTAGTAATAACAAAATGAGATATGAAAGGAAGGTAAATAATAGGTTGAGAGCAGATAGAGGATGTTGTGTGGAAGTAGGAAAATAGATGAGAGGTCTTTGTCTGCATTAAGGATTATAGGATGTCGGAAAAAAGGAGTCGACGATTTATGAAACAATTCTGCTACTTTATTTGTTTTATCTGGAATGCGATTTTTTTCTTAAAAAAGGAAATCATAGTGACAGTACCTTTTTAATTACAATAATGTGGGAATGACACTGATAACTCTGTTGTAGCCCCTTCCACTTTTTCATAAATGCTCATCGCATGGAGGCTACAGCCGAGCTCTCAGCAGCAGGGTCATAATATAAAATATGGTGGAAACATACTTACCACCATCCTTACATAGTTTAGAAAAAGTGAAAATGTTTTACCAAGCAATTTCAATCTTCTCAATTTGATGATTATTCTGGGTCTAAATTTTTATAAATTATGTATATTATTTGATTAATTTTTTACATCCTGTGTCGCTCCACATATATGTAGCAAGAGTGGAAGGAAGCCAACCATCAAACGGAATTCTCTTTAATAAACTCGCAGAGGAAATAAGTGAGGAGACCTAAGCTTAGGTGGGTGGGTGGGTGGTTGGTGCGGCAAAACACTGCGAACTTAGGCTTAAGTTTATTTTTTGTGTTGTAGGAGAGTTGATGGCGGCTACTATGGATAGTAGAAACAAGGGAGACAGGTCATGAACCATTATTAGTATGAAACCCCGCGCACAAATCGCCAATATCGTTCACCCATACTAGTGCAAATTGCATCCACGCACAGCGGCGCCTGGCCTTAGTTTCTACCTACACACTAAACGCATAACTTTCATTGCAGTTGCTTTGATAGTCCGTGTAGTTTGGTTGTAGCTTGGCACCTAATGTCGCTACACATGCTGAGATTGTTTAGCCATTCAATAGGCCGCTTGTGTGCATTTTATAATGACTTGGAAAAAATCGTGTGGATAGATGTTTCTACTAAGATTACGAAAATGTTATTAAAAAAATTTAGAAACTTACAGTTTTTTTATAATAAAATAAACAAATCCGCGTTTTTAGCTCGTGATGCCAGTATTTAAAAATGTCCGGCTCATGATTTTCTTTATTTATTTTCATCAAATTCCACAATGATTTTTTTTTTCTCAATTTAGGAACACTGGAACTCGGTTGACTTTTGACGTTTTAACTGACATTGATGATCTGACATTACTTCACTCGTAACCTACAAACTTTGTTTTACAAAATTATAAAGTAATCCTTTTAATATGAAAAATGATTGAAATTGATTTTGTTTAGGGTCAGTCAGTGTACAGTTTTATTGGACAGTTGAATGTTCTAATAGCCATCTTAGAGTAACAAAAATGTTACTCTGATAACAGTAGCTCATTTTTTTAGGGACCATTAAAAATGTTTACTAAATATGCATATAAGCATGTATTTCTCAATATGCATAAAATTAATGAAAAACACTTTTTATCAGTTTAATTACAATGAGTAACAACTATTTCAGTGACCGGAGAAGCAAAATCACGCAGTTTAATTAATTTAAACCTTGCTAAAGTTTCAAGTTTTTGTAAAACTTAAAGGTTAGGCGGTTTTTTTTATTTATGAAAAAAACCTAAACTAAGAACCTAAAAACCTATTTTAGGTCTAATTAATATATTGTATTATTTATAAAATAGGTTTTAGGTTCTTAGTTTGGGTTTTTTTTAAATAATAAACAATAAAAATGTGCTTATATGCATATTTACTCCCGCTCAGAATTTTGACAGATGTTATAATGTGAAGTTTATTCAATCAGACTTCCAGCTCGACGGCTTGTATCCATAACGATGACAGTGCAAACACTCACAAAATCAAACTATATTTATTATACGAGTATAATTTACATCTGAAAAGTTGAATAATATCAAACAAATGGTACAAAATTTAGACATGTTTAAGAATAAGAATGTTCGGCTGTTTTCTTTGTAGTTGAAAATTATAATGATTAGTAAAGGTGGGACTGTAAGGATTTAGGAAAAAATAATTTTATGAGATGTAACATTTTTGGTGCGCTTCGCTATTCTCCTCTGCCATTCATGTAGAATTAATCTTTTTTTTTTTTAAATAATTCTTGGCCAATTGATATGTTTTTCCGCTCTCATAAATTATGTCCCGTCCTTCTGATTTATAAAAAATGGTCCGATTTAGAAATCGCTCTGGTTTAAAAAATACGAAGAAAAAAACAATTTTACAGAATGTCTTCAAATTTTTCTTTTTAAATGTGCAAGTGGCCTATTATTTAATTTGTTGTCACCCATAACACGAGCTAAACATGCTAATATTTCGTCAGCAACAAAAAAGGCGTATCTCATATTCAGGACAGCCAAAAAAAAATATTTTTTTTTAATTGTCAAGATTCTCATACATTTTATTACATTAGTGAAAACTAACCAACCATCACGCAGTTTCCCCGCAGGAAATTAATTAACCATTAGCGAAACAAGTAATAAAATATATAAGAATCCAGTAACAATTTTTTTTTTGATTTTCTGGAAAGCTGCTAGATATGAGACAAGCCTGTTTGTGTTGTGGGCGATGAATTGTATGTGAAACTTGTGTAAAGTGTTTGTTTGTTCCACTTACCTGGGCTGCGCCCGTCTGCTGTACGCAGGTCTTGATGTGAACCGGCCAGTGCTTGTTTTGGCAAGGGAGGCCGCAGTAGGAGGTGTTCCAGCAGCAGTGGAAGGAGGAGGGTCGTTCACAGGTGGCACACCTTCGAGGTTACAACAATCAAATTATTCATTATAGTCCGTCAATAAGCCTAAAAATTTAAAATGGAACAGTACAAACAACACTACTATGGCACCACCGAGTTTAATTATAGTAGATATAAATGTGAGGCTATGTATGACTTCTGAATCTGACAGATTGGACAGGCATTTATTTTTTAAGGATCTAATAAAGACCTTTAGTTTGTTTTATGAATTTTCCCCTTACACTTTTCTTTGTCAAATTTCTTATGTTTTGCTTGATAGTGTTATATTCAATTGCTGCTCTCAATATGTTAACCGTTGTTATGCATCTGTTATGTTGGTAGTTGTGAGAACGAAAATACGATGTTTAGGTTGGTAGCATTGTGGCAGACTGGTCGGCTGGGCTGTCTATCGTATAACTTGAACTTGTCTGAAGTCTGAAAATAAACGTCTTATAAAGAAATCGTCTATAATTCAATTACCCAAGTGTAGACATATTAATTGGCGACGAGGATTAACGAAAACACAAAATAAAATCGATTGTTGTGTAGTTCGGTGTGAATTAACAGTGAATTCGTCTTTAATTCGTATTTTAGAAAAAAAGTCGTCCATTAACAGTTTACCAGTTCCACAATATGAATCCAATAAGGAACTCCAGTGAAAAATATAATGGCTTTAAAAATATATATTCGTATAGATCAGCAAATGCCAATTCTGAATATATAACTTTTATTGTAGATTTATAAATCATTATATAAAAATAAACTAAAACCCGTACCATCAAAACTCCATGTTCTGTTGGTACCACTGCTTCTGACGTCACACATGCTATTTTTGAGCCCAACTATAACTAGATAAAGTTTTTTTCCGCTGTTTACCATGCTTATGGCTTATAATTTCGCTGTTTACAGTGTTCATTTCGCTCATAAAATCATTGTTTGTTTATTGCGACTACATGAGAGTTTTTGCTTGAAAATTCATACCAATTTTAACGAATTTGTCTACGTAATAATCTATACCCCGGCCCTTGCACAATACGACAATGTCATTGGCACTTTGGTGATTATTTCTTCAGTTATTCTGGAAGCGGAGGATTTCTAATGATACCTCAAACCAATTATTTCTTACAATGCATAATATATTTATTTATATTTCAAGCCATTACGTCAATGTTTCAAAACTATTCAATTTCAACCTATAACCCCAAGTTAATACCTGTCTACTGCTGTCACGGAGTGTTTTTCAAGTCCGCAGATGCGCATGCGTCAGTTTTCTGCAGACTGCGCATGCGCAGAAAACAGATAACAGCAATAATTCTGTGTCACACCTATTCTTTTGTGATATTACCTAATATTGATATTATGTTATTCGTGGTGGATGTCCATAAAGCTTTTTTCATATCATTTTTGCATTGATTGATTAATTCTTCTGCCATTTACTTTCGCATTATGAAATCAGGTGAATACCGCACAAGAGTCCCAATTGTCTGAAGCCAATGGTACTATAACATCCCTTATTGGGGTATGTTGTAATGGTAAAAGGTATGGGGAGGAGAAGGCGTCGGGGAAGAGGAAGGCGGGGAAGTAGCGGGCTATTCAGATCTAAGCACTAAACACGGCTAAAGCCATTTCAAGCATCTTTCACTTTGGAACGAACCATAAATATACTGTATATATTATTTTTAACGAATTAATTGTAAAACGACACAGATTAATTAAATTAAATTAACATGCGCACTCTGAGATTTGAACCCACTGCCTCCGGATTTGTAAGCCAGATTAAAAACATTAAATTTTTCGAATTTTTTTTCGTTTTTGTTGATTTTGAATCCCGAATTACTAATTTTTTGGGATAAATCATTTAATACTTTTTTTAAGAAGACAAAATTTGCGTACAATTTGAAATCAAAATGGTCTCTGTAGACCTAATGGTGTCTGGGACATAACGGTTTAAAATTTCGTAATATTTTGTCATTTCTAGCTATTTTTATAGTTTTTTTTCATTGTTGACACCGAATTTTTATTAAAATATCGGCGATACCAGAGATTTATTAATATTAGTTAACAATGAATATCCAATACATTGAGGAAGGTCAGTAACGCCAGTACTTATTATCGATATGATAGACTGTCTATAGTTAGTAATAAGATAGACAACATAATATACCACTAGTACTGTTATGCTATATGTTAAATATCATACGTCACATTGTACATTACGTATATTATGATTTTACTTCTAAAACAAAATTTGTCGCTACGCACTCCATTTTTTCTATTAAGTAAACCACCAACTCTATAATATAATCATGTAAACCATTTTATTATTATTATTATTTTAAGCATCTTCTTGTGACACTTTAGGAAACATTACTGTGTAAATATATAACCATCTGAACGCAATATGTACACTCCGCTTCTCTACACAAGCATTGCTTAAAAGAGAAGTATAATATTGCAATGAATTAAATTGTACTAAATTTCAATAGTGAAAAAAGGGCATTGGGAAAAAAAACATTTGTACAGCGTCCTTTATGTGATTTTCACCAAAATGGCGCTATAAAAATCATAAAAATATTATTATTATTATAGTCACGTGCCAAATCATTATTCAATAGATATGAATACCAAAATATCGTTTAATATCTCTGAACGGTCAGAACGCTAATATCTGTGGACCCGATATCGATATATCAGATATGCGGCGGTATCATAATACGCATTTCTGTTACCAACACGTGGCATATTCTTCCAGTTTAGGTTTTAAAAAAGTTGGATAAATGTGAGCTATGGACTTTCTTTGAACGCTGATAAATTGTTAATCAGTTGCGGATATGAATGTATTTTTGCACTTTGGTTACGATGCCACCTACAATAGTAACGAGACGCTGATATTCTACAATGTTTCCTTCAATTAAAAGCAGTTAAATTTGACTATAAAGTTCTCGAAGATTTGTTTTGTATGGAATCGCTAATCCGAAAGCTCGTGTGATGTCACACCCAATGAGCCATAGATTTCGTGCGTTTTGGTGGGCTTTAAAAAATTTAAACTTTAACAATTATTTTAACCATGAAAACGAACTTTAAAAAAAAACACAAAATTAAGTTAGGATGTCAACATTAATAAAAAAAAAATGTACTGGAGTTCCTTATTGTGAAAGTTTTTCAATGTTTCTAAAACGTGTACAAATTTACCAAAAACTTATCAATATTGCAGACAAAGAGAAAATTGGGTATTTGTGTATGATAATTGGTGCCGAAAAATATTAAATTTTGAAGGAAACAGTGTCTCCGAAAAAGATTGAGGATCTAACCTACAATGAACTTTTAACAATACTACAAAACAAGCTAGAAGTAAAAAAAAATGCATAATAGCACACAGGTATAATTTCTAAAACCATTAACAACATTCAAACGAAGGAATTGGTGAATTTATTTCAGAAATTAAAAGTCTGTCTATGTCCTGCAATTTTGGGACGTTTTTAGATCAAGCCCTAAGAGATAAATTAGTGTGCGGTGTAAAAAATGAAGGAGATTCATTGACTTTCGAGAAAGCGGAAAATATAGTCAAGAATATGGAAGCTGTAAATAATAGTTCTGCCCAAATTCTACACAGGGAAGAACGGTCATTGAAAGTTTTTGAAGTCAACAAATCACATCGTAATTCAAATTCATCCATACATAATATGGTTATTATTTTCGGTATACATTGTACCCCGATGAAGAAACCATTGGTTTTGAAACATGTAGATATTTTTTTTATTAAAATAGTGATTTAAATAAAATAATTTGCTATCATTTAAATATTGATAATTTACGATTTGCCCATTGTCCTCCATAATGTTCAAATTGTCTCCCAGTGGGGCGTGTGCCCAAGAAACGTGCTTGTTCAGAAACACTGGTTTAGAATCAATAATGCATGAATGCTCACCACTGCAGTTTCTTAGCCTCAGACACGGCAGCTATCTTCTCTGCCTCCAGCTGGAGGCGCTGTTCATTCAGTTCCTTCACTCTGGCGCCTTCTATACTGGCTCTCATTTCCTTGATCAGTAATTCTGGAATATTGGAAATAAGTAATTAACAAAATTCCGTTGAGGTGTGGTGATGAAGAAGAATGTTTAGGATACCATGGAAAGCCAGTTGCACCAATATATTTGTGTCGGACGTGTTCACCTCTCCTGCAATGTTTTAACGCGCCCATTTGATTAGCACATTTGTTATAATCCACTTCTTATATATTATGTCTAATTTGTAAGGGAATCGGGTCGTATGGAAAATAAATATTATTTCGCTGCCCGCAAACAATCCTGACTCCCGACCCCTTTGTGAAAGTAAATATAATGTGCGGGCGGCGGGGAGTGTTCCGTCACCGCTAGAATGACTTCAATAAAACGTCAGAGCAGTGTACGGTGGTGTGAGAGAGAGGGGCTTGTCGGACATGGGCAGAACGTGGTAGCTCTGTGCATCGTAGGCCCCCTTAAGCAGCCTGCGAAAACCAGGTCTTAGTTAGCTTGTAACCGCCCGCTTGACAAGACGCTCCGCTCCCTCGACTGCTCCGCCCGCCACGACTTCTGCTCTACTCGCCATCTTTCTTTCTGACCACCGCTTACCCTGGACCCCCCCCCAGACTACCACCACTCACTGGACCCAGACCCTCGCATTAACCACGGACAAGGCCTGCAGAACATTAACCGGAATTCTAATTTGTGCAAAAGGACTGCACAAATTGGGAATTTTGCACTAAAGTGCATAAAAGTGGATCAGCTGCCCACTACAGTTCGCTTGTGTGCCATTACCTCTGGTACAATATTAATTCTAGAAGAACTAGGAGTCCAAAGCAGGTGGTCAACTTTCTGCCTGCAACTTATTCTAAGATACTTTGGACACGTTGCTCGTCAAACTGAGAACTCCAATCTGGAGTAGTTTATGGTTACTGGCAAAGTGGATGACAGGAGAATCAGAGGAAGATCACCGATGTTTTGGACTGATCAAGTGTCACAGGCGTAGCGAATATGGGTGTCCGCGGGTATCCATGCAATGGCGAGTGGATGAGGCCAGTTCATCAGGGCAATTGGAGTGGGGGGTTATGATCCTCGGCAATGAGGTCATCAGCTAAATGCTTTGGACTTAGGTCGTAGGTTTTATCTACCCTGCGTATGGCTTTGATTAGTTAGAATGATGAAAGAGGTTGAAGGTATTATGTCTATGTTGTTACCCGTATTGTGCTTCAGTTCCTTGAGTTTCTTCTGGCTCTGCCACTTTACCACCTCCAGCTGCAGCTGTAGGTTGCTGACCATGGCCTCGGGGGACCCTTGGATTGCCAGAGAGTTGAGACTTTCATTCATGAGGTGTCGGAAGAAATCTGAGAGCTGCAAAAAGTTGTTTAAATATATAAACATAGGTACTATACCAGACGTGAATATCAAGTTTGTAATACCCTCCGTTTGCGTAACATCAAACCAGTACATAACTTAGTAGGGGATACGACTAGATACGTAATCACTACTAAGTTCGTGCAGCTTCGATGGAGCGACGACTAGATACGATCCTCTATCGAGCTCGTACGTAGTACTCGTCGGGCTCACACAGACGACCCGACCACAACCTGATAGGGAGGAGACTAGATACAAATCCCTGTCTTGTTATGTTTGCACAAAATAATGATTTGTGCAAACGCCCGATTTCATAATTTAATTTTATCGATAGAGATGCGACTAAGATACAAATCTCTATGTTTGCACAAAATAATGATTTGTGCAAACGCCCGATTTCACTTCATATGGCTCTCGATAAGCGTAGTTCCGGGTGTGTGGAAGAAGTGAACGATAAACAGTGCACGTTATCGTCTTCTTTTTTCTACGCCCCTGAATGTCGTTTTCATGCCGAGCCGCTACTGGCCACTAACGGGACTTTTCTTCGACCCCCGCCACTTCTACGGTCGCTCCCGGCGACGGTCCCGAAAGCAGAGCGGGCTCCCATTGGTTGAGTCCCTCCGATCCACAAAAACTTGTCAAAAATTATTATTCTATCAAAATTGTCTGTCTTTGGAAGCGATTCCTGCGGCTTCGGTGACTGATCTAAATAAATGATCTTTTCTGATCTGTTCATTAGCACCCGCGGAATCGAATAACCTTACTCAATTTATGTTTGTACAATGCATTTTTCTGTAATTCGGCGGCAAAGTATCAACTGTCCTACTTTGACCCCCATGACATATTTTGTAATAATTTTGGCTTCTTTAATAAAAAATAGGTTGCAATAGGCTCAATTCAAGCAGGAGGTCGAGGTTCACATCCTAATTTTTTGATTAAGTCGATCCAAGACTGACAGAATCTACGGCAGCTCGCGAAAAATTCACGAGTTCAAACTGCCCGATTCGCCGCACGGTATCGCACCGAAGTACTTGAACGACGGTTGCAATTCTAAAAAAGTAGAGTGTTCTCACGGATTCAACACCTCTCCTGCCTACTTCGCCTGCATCTTCACCCGGCCTGAAAACTGATCAAGACTTTTCTTCACCTTCACCAGCCCCTTGCAAGAAATCGTCTGCCTTTTTCAAGGCATTTCCCCCCTCAAGGCATACACCTTCCCCCTTCCTTCCTAACCTGCTCTGAAGCGTCGAAGTGGCCAGCCTGATCTTCTTTTTCTAAACGTGCGGCAAGAGTTTACAGATCTTGTCCCGTACAGGTACAGTCTGACATTTAAAAAGAGACAAAGATGGGTCATACGAAAATCAGTTTTAAAAAACACAATGGTCTAAGTGTATATGTTTTACTTTAACGAAATGGTGTTCAGAAATTAGTGGTACTTTCTAAAAGGAGATGATTCTACGTCATATTCTAAGATAATTTTTGTTTAAACATTTTTTATTATTTAATACTTTGCAAGGAAAAGCAATTTTTTTGTTGTATTTCTGAAATTTCGTGTATCGAAATAACCATGTTTTAGATGGTAGATAAATAAAAAAAAAACAAATTCACAGAACAAAATTATAAATAAAAAACAAAAACGCTAAAAAAAGAATTACAATGTTTTTTCTCATATCTTTAAAACGAACGGTCAAACGCGAATATGTGAAAACATTTGAATGTGAAGAACACATTTCAAAGACAAAGTGAGCAGTCTGGTGTTGCCATAGTAATGACATTTTATAGTTCCAAAATAATAAATATCTACATTTAAATGCCAAGCTATATATGGGTGTTGTGTTAAAGTAACAAAACATGACGAAGTAACAAAACATGACAACCTATTATCATCTAATCTATCTATCTATATTTAGTCGCAGGAAAGCAATACTGCTGTAACCACCACTACCCACAAAAATGCTTTGTATACACAATTCCGCGGGTTTTTTATTTTTTTTATTTGTCGATCTATCTGGGTCCCGTGACTCTAAAATGAAAAATAAAAACTGTACGACGTTGGAAAAATCTTCATTTTTTCAATATTACGTTTTTTAATTAATATATAAGCCTCAAAATCTAACATTTGTTTTTACACGGCTTTGGCTGTTACAGCGATATTGCTTTCCTGCGATGATATATAAAAGGCAATGTTCGCAGGTGTAAGCGCAGTTTTTTGTAAAATGATCCTTATTGCCTGGGGAAGGTTTAAGGGTGGAGGTAGCGGTAGGGTTAGGGGTAGGGGTAGCTGTAGGGGTAGGGGTAGCTGTAGGTGTAGAGATAGCGGTAAGTGCAGTTTTTTTGTAAAATGATCCGCATTGTCTGGGGAAGGTTTAAGGGTGGAGGTAGCCGGGTACTTCAGCTAGTTATTTATAAAATTCACAATAGTCTATGATGGAGTAAAGATGAGAGAAGCACTTCATCAGCTTAACCGGGACTGGTTAAACTTGGACGGGTAAAATCGTGACCAACAATATTTTGTCATAGCACATCAAATATGGGCTATGTGATGATTTTTGCGAAAATGAGTTAAATATATACAGTATAACCTCGTTTTTACCTGCCCGGAATTCACGTTTTCCCGGCAATTGCGTGTAATTTTTTCAGTCCCGAGGTGTTTCAGTACATTTAATACCCGCATTTACGTTTTTCTTTCCCGCGATTTACGTTGGAAATATTCAAAATATGAGTTACGCGCGCTTGACAATTATTGAGTCATGACATTCGAACGGCCTAAGGTGATTGGAGGGAAAACTCCGTGTCTTTAGAACGGCGTACGGTGATTGGTGGGCGAAGTCTGTGTCTTTAGAACGGCGCACGGTCTGTCATCAGTCTTACGAGTTACAAGATCGCGGTTTATTTATTTCATATTGCTTTCGGTTCGATTATTATTCATTTTTACATCTTCATTCTTTCAAATACATAATGTCTAACCAAAGGAAAGCTTTGTCAGTGTAAAAGAAAAGGAACATTCCCGAAAAAGTGAATAAACACGTTGGTTCACGCGTTTTGCTGGCCTGAAATTTAGGAATACCCATTACTACTTTGGCCACAATCATCAAAAACCGTGAATCTATTGAAAAAAGCGCAATTTAATGTGGACCCGGGGCGAAAAAACGTATGTACATCAAAGCGTCGAAGTACGAAAAATGGAGGAGATTTTAAAAGAATGGTTTGTCAGTGCGCGGGTCAGTAATATTCACGTCGGCAGTACAATCATTCGTGAAAGGCGCTGAGCATTGCGAATCGACTAAATATTGAATGCTTTACTCCATCAAATGGATGGATAGATTGTTTTAAGAAGAGGCACACAATGTAGTCTACAGATCAATTTGCGGAGAATCGCAAAGTGTTGATTTGGACATTGCTGAAGATTGGAAACAGACAGATGTGCCTACATTAATTGCAGACTACGCTCCCAGAGATATTTTCAATGCCGATGAGACTGGGCTGTTATTCAACGTTCTACCTTGTAAGACTTTCAGCTTCAAGGGTAGGAATGAAGACTGTCATGGAGGAAAATTAAGCAAGGTTCGTCTCACCGTTCTCTTGATTACAAATTCAGATGGCAGTGAGAAGCTTCCCCGTTAGTGATTGGGAAGTCTGCATAACCCCGCTGCTTAAAAAATGTCAGGACATTGCCGACAAAATATGCAGCCAATAAAAAAGCCTGGATGACATCAATCTTATTTGAAAAGTAGCTTACTGCATTAGACGCTTTGATGGGAGTAAAACTTTGAAAAATATTTCTATTCCTCGATAGGTGCCCAGCTCACTCCACAAACTTGACTTTGAGGAACTTTCAGTTGGCATTTTTTCCTCCTAACTATATAAGTGAACTGCAACCCCTTGATTTAGGGATAATTCAGGCATTCAAGCACTACTAGATGCAATGCATTATACCATTAAGGCATGGGGTGAAATAACCGACTCTACCATCAAGAATTGTTTCCGGAAAGCTGGGATATACAAGGAGCAGGATGAAGACGTACCCAGTACCCAAGAAAATATCCAGTGTGATGTTATAGAAGGCTGGGAAAGGATTTCAAACCAACCCCTGGAGGATTATGTAAACCTTGACTACAATGTTATGACATCAGACTTGGTGGAAGTTGATGATATTGTTGACAGTCATTTAACACCAGCAGACTTTTCTGCTGAAGAACTGTTCGATGAAGAAGAGGTTGATATTCCAACAAAAGAAGAAGCAATGAGGTTCATTGAGGGTTTAAAAACCTACTTTACAAGCATTAGTGATATTCTTGAAAGAAAATTACCTAACAAAAAAAAAAAATGCAACAAACTTACATGATTTTTTTAAATAGAAAAATAAAAATTTTTCAATAAAAATTTAAATTGAACGTTGCTTTTTAATAAAATGTTATTTTTTCAGAAATATAAATTTTAAATGTTCCTTTTTCAATACCCCCCCTTTTACATTTTCCCTCCAATTGGGTTTTTTTTTTGAGTCCCTTAAAAAACGTAAAATAGGGGTTATACTGTAGTTCCTTTCTTACTTTTTGTTTTTATCTACCTTCTAAAATGTGAACCATGTGATAATAACAAATATACGAGGTGTGTTCAAAAGAAAAGGTGAATTTTGACATAGTTGCAACTCCAGGACGCTCATCGTCATTAACATCTTCTCGGCCTTCTGTAAAGCGCTTGTACCACTTATAAACACTTTTTTGAGACAAAGTAGACTCACCGAATGCCACAGTCAACATTTTAAGTGCGTTGGAGCACTTTATTCCATTTTTAACGCAAAATTTAATACATATTCTTTGATCCATTTTTTTCAAAAGTAAAAAATCGAAGAACACACAAAAAAGTGACTAACTTTTCCAGTTGTCAAAAACAAACCACTAATCCAAAATGGCTGATAATGCTAACATATGATAAAAATATGTGTACCAACATAACAAAAAAAAAATCGATAATCGAATGTACCCAGCCTGCGAAAATTCAAAATTCACCTTTACTTTTGAACACACCTCGTATAAGGAGATAGAAGACAATCCATGTGCCAACACTCAAAACTTCGCATTTAAATAAGAGCCATGTGCTCTTATTGTACATGCCCTATCTTCCTCGTAAGTCTTATCTCTTCTTAGTTTCCAAATTAATTATTATTTGGATTGAACGGGTTTTCTTTTTCCCTGCATAAATATACTAACTTGCATCGTGGGCTATGATTGATCTCAAAGTGAATATGTCAAGAAGTGGGGAATTATTTATATTCTTTTGTTCATTTATTAAAATAGCTTTTGAATTAGTAGAATTTTTATTAACTTCCAATTATTGTAAGAGGTTAATGGAATTGGGTTCTTATTATCTGTTCGGAAAGCGAAACAGCTGTCACGTATAAATAATAATTATATACATTACATATGGAAGAATATTTCCTGAATTGGCGACTAAAGCCAAATGGGTCAAAAAGAACTGTGACAGCTTTCCATCTTAGAAATTCACAGGCGAATGAATGCCGAGCTCTGTGTTCAGTTTGATGGATTTTTTTTTTACCATGATTCCATTACGACAATACATATAGTGTGTAAAAAAAAAAAAAAAGAACATGACTCAACAGTCAATAAGCTAGCTGGAACTAGCTGGGGTTGCGACGCCATCACAATCAGAATGACATCCATTACTCTGGTTTTCTCAATAGCTGAATAGAAGCATGGAAGCTGGATGGAAGCAACCACACTTAACCCTTTAGGTGCCACATGTATTTTTTAAAAATGCTGGAGAAGTGTCGATAATCCATGAATATATATATATTTTTTATTTTGATTACTTTTATTTTTAGACACATGTTTTCAATAATGTGACCTAATTTTAGAACCGTGGGTAACGCGTGACGAATATTATGGCTCGAGCTATATATCGTTCTGTGACATTCAAGTATAATAATGTATCGGAACGATATACCGTTCGGTGGCACCTAAAGGGTTAAATGGTTGACGTTTAGCTTAATGCCACAATGCGACCCATCAGCGGGACTCTGAAATCTACTCCTCTTCCTTAGCTCCCCGCACTTGCAATTTATTATAATCCCGCTAAATATCAGGCGAGCGATCGCAACATCGAGGGAATACAAGAAAGCGTTGCAAAATAGTGCAATACCCCCCCCCCAGCTTACAAAAAAAAGAAAAACACTTGGTAATGTTGAAAAAAAAAAAGTATCATTCAAAGCCAAATAAATGTTTGCTATACAGAATAATATTATGAAAAATGTCATTCTCCGCATACCATTATAAAATTCTGCTGCCATGGTATGTGCAAAACATTTACATATTGTGTCGGACGTGATCGCTTCTCCCAGAATGTTTAACGTGGCCATTTTCGTCTTCACATTTGTTATGAATACCGCACAAGAGTCCCAACTGCTCCCAACCATCTGGAGCCAGTGAGACTATGGCATTCCCAATTGGGGAATGTTGTGAGGCTGAAGATATTGGGGAGGGGAAGGAGAAGGGGAAGAGGAAGGTGGGGAATACCTGGCTATTAGATCTGGTTACCAAACATGGCTAAAAGCCATTTCAAGCAACGTTTCAATTCTGAATGGTGGTCTTTCACCAGGACGAAAGTTTCTTTACTTCTTACCACCGCTTATCTTGGACCCCCATTGGACTACTGCCTCTCACTGGACCCAGACCTAGCATCGTCACACGGACAAGGCCTACAGAATTACAAAAGTTATAAATAAGGGTCTTGTCGTTAATATCGTCCCTCCTCGCAGAGGGACGTTAGGTCGTGCTTTCTCCCCTCCCAGTCCTCTCCGCAGATCGGGATCAGCTGCCCCATACAGTTCGTTTGTGTGCCATTACGTCTGGTACACATATATTTTGTGATAATAAAATCTTGTCAATTAAAAATTAGACTAGTGTCTAGTTGTCAAATATGAATAATTTTTTATGGAATATTTTGACTGCTAAAATTTAAAATTGACCATGTGGCGAAAATTGTGCATGGAATGTGAGCCATGTGCAAAAAATGCTATTTTTGTGTTTAATTCGTAGAACTACAAGAAATATTTAAAAAAAAAATTAATTCTATTTTCTCATTTAAAATAGTAAAAATTTCCAATAAAGAAAACATTTCATTAATAAAATATTTTGTTCCCACTATGTTCACAAATAGTAGTGCTATTTTTCCTAGTTTAGTTTTTTTTTTACATTTTTACCGATTTTCTCGGAATGTGGTCAACATAGTCCTTATTTGATGTGCACCGATGATTTTAAGCATACTTTATGGTGGGTCCACACATGTATCATTTTAACGCTTCATATCATCTTATCGTATCAAGCTTCATATCAAGTTGGGAACACCATTCCCGTCGTCCTTATATTTCCATATCTCCTTTGATGATCCGGCTCGAGATGGAACGGGACGTATCACATATCATATCAGAGCGGCATATCATGTGACTACGTATCACACCCGCCCATACTAGCGATCATGATACACATACGGTGATCTGTTATGGTAAAATGATACATAAAGTTTAGCTGTAAGGTATTGGTATTGGTTGTATGTCAAGTGATATGTTATTTAATTAATTGGAAAGCGTCCTTGAGGTGATTTTCCCACGAAAACGGCGCTATAGAAGTAATCCAATTATTATTATTATATGCGGACCAGGCTTTATGTGCCAAAATAGTGCCAAACACAAAAAATAAAACGTGGAGTTTATCTTGTGAGGTAGTCTAAACACATTCAAATAAATAAATAATAAACTCATACATACAAACACAGGATTCATTAAAACGTCACAAGTACGTCCGAACTTGAGTACGCTTCTTCTGTATAGGTCCCTACCCGAAAAAGTATGTAGAAATATTGGAACAAATACAAGTAAAATCTCGAATGCACGGTGAGTACCCGCAATTAATGCACCATGAAGATTTGCTCTCTGAGACGCGCTATCAAAGTTTCCAGTCTAGAAAGAGTGCGGCCCTTGCAGTAACAGCATATAGAATTATACATAATTTGATGGACAGTCTATACCTGACTGCCATAAGCTGTTTGTATCAAACAACTACTGTCAGGAGTGGTCACCACAATCTGATATGCATACCAAATGGTAGAGCAGACGTGTTAGCTCAGTATAGCATGACAAAGGGTATGGTGCTGCTAAATAATATCTCTCTGGATATCTTCAACACAAACCTTGAAGGTTTCAAGAGACATGCAAAATTTTTTTAATTCTTGTCATTCCAAAAGTCAAAATAAAAGTACACACACACTTTACACAACATACACAATATGATAAGCAATCCGTTACAGGGGGGGGGGGGGAGCAATTTATATAAATCGACAGTCCCAACGAATAATGTCGGATGTGTAATGGTATCTTCTTATTAGAGCTGTTTAAAGTTTCGTTTCTATGTGTTTAGAGTTTCACGTCTACATTTTCATTATTTTTGAGATAAAGAAACATAGTGTTGTTTTTGATATTTTGCATAAACTGCTATTTATTTCATTGGAAAAACATATTATTGCAACTACTACAGCTCTTACGCAAAGTTACCAATTTACACATCCGACATTGTTCGTCGGAACCGTCGAAATGCCTTCCAGACGACATTAAAAAAAAAAAGGCTAGGTATATTAAAAAAAATACTGTTTTTCCTGAAATTAACCAAACAAAATATCAGCTATTTAGGTAATCATTCTAGAGAAGTGAAAATGTAATTTTCATTAGAAAAAATGAAACTTCACATACCGTAAGTCAGAAACGTAACACTCGGTAATGGTAATGTAAGACTCGGTAATGGTAATGTAAGACTCGGTAATGGTAATGTAAGACTCGGTAATGTAACACTCGGTAAAGGTAATATAACATACCTTGGCTGCACTGTCGTTGAGCCACTTCTGATGCGGTCCGAGGGAGCTGGGGAAGGGGGTGTAATCCGGGGGTGCCCCTTCAAATGGATTCAGGTAGCTCACGGGCTCCTCCGGCACGGGAGCCTGACAGAGTCAAACAATAGTGCCGTTATTATTATCAGACAATTTCATATGACCATTTAGTGATTATTAATTCATCTCCAAGGGTTGTTAACACTAATGTTGAGATATAGCGGCTAAAAACAAAATCAATTTTTTCAAATGGGACCCTAGTTTTAGCACGCGTGAGTTATTATTACCCTGGAATGGACGGCATTCATGGCCTCAACCAAGCGTACGGGGTCATTGGGCGGCGGTCCAAGTGCGTCCATGAGAAAGTCCAGCGTGGGGGTGGGAGGAAGGCCGATATCACAGCCCACCATGCCCGCGGGCTGGTAGGCCGAGGGCAGGGGGTGGCTGGGGGAGTGCAGCACACTGGATTGTATTGGTTGGGCTGAAAGAAGACAGATAGACAATTGTATAACACTTCGAGGTAAGATAATCTTTCAACAGTAGAAGAAATAAATCCTGGCTACGAAACATCACTCCAATCAAACTAACTCCACACAGGAATGACCCCAAGGAAAATAATTTCATTCGGGAGTGACAAACGTATTAATCCATCTCTCCCACTGCAGCGCAGGGCAATGGGTCTAGAGAGTCTGGTTGGAGAGGTCTAGGGGTCTCCCTCAACTGGCCTCTTTCGATCTAGCCCACCAGGTAGTTGACAGGCAGACGCATTTGCCGCTAAGATCTGGACAAACCTCACCCTATGAACCTAGTGAACCACTAGGGGAGACCTCTGGCAAAGGCGTTGGTTATCCGATGGGACGTCGGGTAAGTTGGCATCTAAACTGCTATTAACGGGAATGTTACAAACTTACCCTGCGGGAGTACGTTTAGGACGTTTGGGTTGGTCCCTGCAGCACTGGAAACTGCACCATTGCTTGTATGTGGGAAAGGTATTGCCATTGTGGGCTCCGATCTGTGCTCAACCATCACCGGGAGAGAAACCATTTGATTGGTCCTCAGTTCCGCAGAAGATGAAACACTATGATTATTGTGCCCACCATTGACGATAACCGCTGGTTTTTTATCTGGGCTTTTAGCACTCAGTGTGATCCTCCCGCCGGAGACTGATTTGATCTGGCAGATTCCGGACGGCTTGGGGGCGATCTTTCTTGTTTTCAAGTTATCATTGTGTTTATTCACCACCTTCAGAACGTTGGTGATTTTATTCCGATCCTCGGGGCTGAGTTGAAGAAGCTGAGACTTCTCCGCGAGCTTGGCTAAGCTCTCATCTCGAATTTCCGCAGCACTTCTATATTTTTTCACAACTCCTCTAGCGGCCACTTTGGGCGGTGATGATTTGCTATTCGAAACAGTTGTATTGGTGAATTTAGGTGCTATCGTGTCATTTGGCTTCAATTGGAGGGAGTTGAACAAGTTGGTTTTGTCACTTTTGGCCTGTTCTGTTTCTGCATCATCAACGTCCAAAGGTTCTTCTTTGATCACCAAATTTCCAAAGGTATCGGTTGAACTTAAATTAGCATCAATACTGTTGTTTATATTTTCTGTAATGCCGCACTTAGTTGCCGTGCAGCTTGTTGCGATTTCAGCAATGCCATTAACTGGAGTAGCGACGTTCATCATTTTGGATAGTGGATTGACTGTTACTGCATCTGAAATATTGAGATTGGCGCTGACTGAATCAGCTTTAGATTTTGCCGGATTCACGCTTACTACGGCATTATTAGATTTTTTATTGTGATTGATGGTTATTGTGCTGGTGTTAGATTTTTCATTGTTCACAATGATCGTACCGCTTCCAGGCTTTCCTTGATTGACACTCAAAGAGTTGGATCTCTTCAATGAGTTCAGTTTTTCCATGGTATTGTTTAAGGTTTGTTTGGGTTTAGCGACCATGTTGAATATCTTTTTATCAGCGGGGAGTGGCTCTCCTGGACCCAGTCTCTGAATCTTCAAACCTCTGTACTTTAGCAAGTCTGTAACATTTTTATCTTCTTTATTATCCGTAGGTTTGGAGACATCTTCGCTTCTAGGTTTGGCTTCAACGGAGACAGGCTTAAGCAAGGAGCATACGTTGGTGACTTTGATGGCAGCCAGGCCGGTTAACTGTGGAGCTATTATAGCCAGAGCAGTTGTGGAATTTGGGGCTTTGACCACTTGAAAAGTTGAAAATTTTGATTTACCCTCAGATTTATCTTCAATTTTTTTTACAGTTTTAGGGGTGTTTGGTTTTTCTATTGTTTCGTCTGGTTGAACTTCTTCGTTGTCTGAATTAGGTTTACTTTTGCTTTCAACCTGAGTAATGGGAAGGAAAGCTTTTTTCTTAAAGCTTGTTTCATTCTTAGCAACTGCATTCATGTATTCCAACATCAGCCTAGAGTCAATGGACTTTCCTCTGCTTCTCATCGGGGGAACTTTAGTCTGAGCGTTATCCACATCCGAGGTTGGTTTAGGCTTCTTCGGATTAGAGCTGGAACACTCTGAGAGCGTTCGTCTTTTTCTCTTCCCAGGGTTTTCCACCTCTGGCGCTTTAGTGTCGTCATCAAACATTGAGTTGTCGGGTGTCTTGCTATCATCATTGGTAGACAATACTGCCGAGATATCATTAGCAGTGTTTTCAGAATCCTCCATTTCATTCTCTTCAACGCGGAGTGAAATATCATTCTTTAATTCGGTTAGTTCTGCATCTATCATGGAAAAGTCTTCATCCTCGGTATCATATCTGAAAGTAGAACGATATTACGAATTCAAGTAACTAAAGGTGGTTTATATATTTATTTTTATTTTTTTTATTTAATTTCATCAAATTTAAATATGACAACAAAAACATTAGACACTCATCTCCCTAGGACAGGCCTGTGTTGAGATGAGCGGCTTTACAATTTAATAATGATCAGTAAATACTAATAAGTAAATAATAATACATGAATAAAGAGTAGTAAATATTAATAAGTAAATGATAGTAAATATTAATAAGTAAATAATAGTAAATATTAATAAGTAAATATTAGAAGTAGATATACAATAAAAATTAAAATTTAGATTATAATTGTTAAATAATAATAATACACATTAAATATTATGTAAATATTAATAGGTATATAATAATAAGTACATAATAATGATAAAAATAGGTAAATAATATTTAAATAAAAATAAAAATAGGTAAATAATAATAAGTAGATAAAAAATAATAATAAGTAGATAAAAAATAATAATAAGTAGATAAAAAATAAAATTATGTAAATAGTATTAAGTAAATAATAAAATGTAGGTAAAAAAATATAATTATAAGTAAATAGTAATAAGTAGTAATCAGAAAGTAATAAGAAGTAAATAGTAGTAAGTAAGTAATAATAAGTAGATAATAATGATAATATCGAGCATATATAATGTTTCAACATTGATTACAACATAAGGGATAACATGGATAAAGCGAAAATTAATGTATTTTAAAGCTTGGAAGTATGGAGATACCAAACTCAAAGTAACCAAATACACATACCCTTTAGATCGTGCCACTGATTTAGTATTATTGTGGTAGGAGAGTACAACTTTGGGTTGCATATTAATTTTCATTGGGGTTGAAGTCTGAAATAAACAAAATTACATTAGTCAAGATCCAATTAAGTCTCTTCAACAGTTTCACCGTCAGCAAAAGATTTACAAACAAACACTATCTGGATAATCAATAAGTAAAGTAAAACCTACTAAGGATACAGATATTGAAAGAAAAGTGAATGCAGGAAACTGTATTAATGGAGGACTGAACGTGATAGTTGATGTGTGGTAAAACCATGCCAATATTGGCAAAATGAAGATGATAAGAGGGGAAAACTTAGATATTTTATACATGTAGAGCGGATGAAAGAAGAAAGATTGTAAGGAGAATATGTTATGAGGCGAAAGTGAATTGTAGAACAAGTCAGATACGCCCGAGGAAGACAAGGCACGATGGGTGAATCAAATACTTGAGTCGGGTCACGTCAAGAGTAGAAGAGTATGTATGAATGTGAATGAAGCAAGGAGTGTGTGCCAAGACAGAGTTGTGTAGCGGTGCATCCTCTTTGCCTATTCCTGCGGGGAAATGGCATTATGGTTAGTTACTTATTTCAACCCAAAGTTATACAATAACTGTGGGATATTTTGGAGTTTGAGGGTAAAATACAGTAGGTACAATATTTAACCTGTCCCGTGATGGCTGCTTTAAACTGTTTATCACCGGCGACCTGATCAGACCCCGGAGAGTCGGTGTCGGTTTTAGCTGGTGAAGAGTTGGACTTCTCCGGCGTGCTGATGGAGAAGTTGGGGTGCTTGTAGCCTTCGGGCGAGTTGTAGTTTGGTATCTGCGGAAATACAAATACTCATTATACATTCCCTAATCTACTAGGGGTTAAATCAATCCTTTGCAATGCAATCTATCCAATCATGCGGCACGTTTTCACACAATGTATGTGGTTTAGTTAAACCAAGTACTCTAAAAAGTTTCGCATGATTTTGACCGCAGTAAGCAAATTGTAAAACAATAAATGAATTAAAAAATATACTCTGTATTCACCACTTTATTAATATACATAGATATCTACATGTTTCAAAAGCGATGCTTTCTTCATCAGAAATATATGAATACTAAAAATAATAATGCCAAGTATAGACATTTACTTGACATTTTTTAATTGCTTTTGAAACATGTAGATATCTATGTATATTAATAAAGTGGTGAATACAAAGTATATTTTTTTAATTAATTTATTAATAATGATGCCACAAAGTGAATACCAATCGTTTGAAGAAATTATAAATTATAAAACATTTATAAAAGGGCCAAACTAAATACTCAATAATAATAACGAAGTATTCAGTTTTTGTAAATAAGCCGAACCTGTATACTTATTTGTAGATTTACTTAGATTGGCACCACACCTAACTTGCCCCTCGCCCCCCTTATCTTGGTTTCTTCCTCGTGTGTGTTTGGGCATCTCTATGTATTATTTGCTCTGTGGTATAATTTATATATTTTTTAAATAAATACAAATTTCATGTCATTATAAAATAACAGAAAACACTGTCATCACTTTATGCGGGGAAAACAACTTTCAACTGTAAGTACCTCACAGAATAGAGAATTATTAACTATCACAATTATTTTTCAAGTAAATCGGTTTTACCGGTAATAAATCATTTTAAACACCATTCGAATAAAAATTCGGTGGGAGTAAATAAAATCATATCAGTAAGTTGTCTCAATGTGGCCTAACCACAGTTTGAAAATGGCCTTGAACACCAAAATAGCTGCAACAATAATTAAAAAAAAAAAACTAAAATACTTGCAGAACTTAAATTTGATTTACTTCAAATGTTATTTTTAAAAATTAAATGGACTTCTACCAATAACGAACTAAAGTAAAAAAAAAAATTGTACAGTACATAAACGGCGCCCGACGGTCTGGCATCTGGATGTTATGCGCCTACACCTATATGCTGGGAGCTGAAAGCTGTAGGATCTGGGAGTCGTATGAATTGGGGTATGAGCTCATGAATTAGGAGTCGGCTCATACCATGTGTCGGTTCTTAAACGAGCCGTCGTTCAATTGAGTCGTACTTTTGAGACGATTGAAAATGTTGAGCAGGTGCAGTGACTCCGCTCGTAAGAAATGAGTCATGACCCATGGCTAATGCCACAGTTCCACTGGCTCCCGGCAAGTGGGAAATCGTGTACAATGATCGCATTACTATTGATGGCAAACAACCCGCAGAGAATACAACAACTTACCAATATCTTGAGCTGGTTCTCCTCTTCTGAAGGGATGTATTGAGTCTTGAATGGAGCGTGGTTGAAGGAGCCAAACTTAGTCTTGATGTTCTCAATATACATGTCCACTTCCTGCAATGAAAAAAAAAAGTGTTTAATATACTAGTAATAATACTGAAGTCACAGAGGGGTGAACTGTTTCCAAGTACGAAAGCAATCGGCTTAGTGTGAGTGAGGAAAAGCATTCCTGGCTTAATACGTTCTAGGTTGAATAATAATAGTCAGGTGATTTTTTATAGTGCCGTTTTTGTGAAAAATCGCCTCAAGGGCGCTGTACAAATATTACTTCCTATTCTTATATTTCATCTATTCTATGAAGTTATTTTTTTTTTTTACATTTATTTTCTCTTTTTGGACAGGCTATCATTACACATTATTTATAGACCATATAAGGAGATGCAGTTAAATTATCAAAACTAAATACGGCTTGGTGTAAGTTTTCATACATGTTACATTGAAAAAAAAAGAAACTAACTGTATTTATTCCTTACGATATATTGCAAGACGCTAATACAAATGATAGAGTGATTGTTTCCATTATATTCAAGAATGTATTTAAGCTAAGACAATGAATTATTATCCCTATATATTTTTAGGATAAATAACTGTAGCGTAAAAATGATACGACGGCTAATGTTCTCTCATCTCAAGATTCGTGGGTGAGAATGATGGTGAAGCACAGGGAAGTGGGATGTATTGATTGATACAGTAAATAAAACCCTTGTAAAAGGAAAGAACCTAAATTTAATGATTCTATAACCACGTCTATCATGGTTTAGCAAAGAAAAGAGTAAAGAGAAGGATTGATCCCAACACGAAAAGGTTCAAACAATAATTGATGGCTCTCATGGTCCGACTCCTCTCCTCAGCATCATGGAAGGCCTCTCCAGGTCCAGATGCTCACCGATCGTAGTAATCTCCAAAAAGAAGTCTAGGACGACTCTTCTGAAGCGCCATCCGCCATAGCCTCTTCCGTGGGGTCCAGACAATGGAATATGCAGATGCTACCTTATGTCCTTTTTGGTCCGCTCATCACTTCTTCCGAGATTTTCACCAAAGCAGCAGGCACGCGCGGTTTGGCTTCATCGCCTCACAATCCGGCCATCGATCAATCAATAAAACAAAAAACACACCCACTTCGGGCAAATTTTGTAGACGCCCTCCGACGTCAAACAAAATAGAAAATCAAAAACATAATCTCTCCCAACAAACACACGTCGATCACGACCGCTCCAGTCAGGTTATATCGCCCGCCATGTTGAGTTGCTCCCTTCCGTCTCCCATCTCCCATAGACATCCTCTCACCAATCTCTTCCGTAGACAATTATCCCAATCATAGACTCGGGGTCAGTATTTACGTTACAATTCCCCGCTTCCCCGTAAAAATTTTATGCCGCGAAGTGAAGTAAAATTTGACCTAACCTTCCTCTCTACTCTTTTCAATTACAGAAAAAACTGAAAACAAAGAAAACAAGTAACAACCAATATAAAACAAAAATCAAAATTGACAAACAAAATGGTATATCTTAGTATGACAATACACAAAAAAATCAAGTTGTGATACATTGGTGGTTAAGCATAACCGAAAAGCAAGGAAACACTTCATACTTATAATCCTCAAGCAACTTATAAAATAAATAAAAATAAACAAGTTACATGAACCAAACACTTCCTCACTTTATGAGAGTCAATTTCTCTAGGTTAACACTTGTGAGGTTTGGAGAACTCAAGCTCCCACTTCAAAATTTTCAGAAAAATTATTTTTATTATTAATAATACCCTACTTAACTAATCCTCTCTTCCTCTTAACAAAAAAAATTACAATTACCATGCAGTTTCAACAGGGTTTTTTTTTTTTTTTTTTATATATGTATCTAAAGAATTAGACACAGTATACCAATATCCATTGGATAGTTTGCGTATTCACCTCCAAAAATTTTCCTCGTCGTATAGTTATAGAACTATTTGGTTGTCATTTAGCCATTGCTAAATAGTATAAAGATGAGGGTTTACATGTTACAATACCTATCTATTCGTGTGGTTTCAAACAAGTACATTTGTCAATATCTATATATATAAACTTGCAAAGTACAATTTCTCTCGAAATTTTACATCTTCCTATCTTTTCAAATTGGTGCTCGATTTTTTTTTTTTTTCAAAAATCGACACTGGATACACAAAAATACTTGATAAATTTACGCTGGTGTTAGCAGTGTAAAAATAGTATATATTTACTAAACCTATTGGACAAATCAACTTAAAAATACTTATCAACATATTATAAACAGTGGTATTACTAGATCTAAACTATCTACTAATCATCTTCTCCTGTTCAAGGAGGCAGAAGATGTTTACTCCAAATTGGTAAATATTTGTTTGTTGTGTGCATGCATTAGCAGTACTACACTTGATACTTAATACTAATATTATTACAAAAAAATCATACTTTCTAAATGTCTATACTATATTCTTTAAGGAAAGAGATACCAACTTACTTTAGACATAATTATAAACTTAGAATATACATTAAACATTATAGTTACTAATTAACAATTAAAACTATTTTATTATCTGTGTGAAAGAAAGTAGCTCAAAATCTCCCAGACAGAATATATTAACTATCCTTTTCGAGTGTGTCGTAGTAATCTCCAAAAATTCTAATTTAACTTTTACTCCGGTGCACTCCAAAAGCATAATTTTACCTACGGCTAAACAAATTAAATACAAAGAATACCTACTATAAATATATACATATTGTCAGGTAACACACCATCAGACCGGTAACCGATTTAACTTTCATTTAGAGTATTCGGAATTATTAGAGGTAATTAACCGATATACCGTAGCGACAACAATAATATCCGATATATATGTATATATCATGAAAATTCTTAAGTTTAATTTTCGAGGTACACTATTGGTATGTACCTATGTAAAAAAATAATCAAAATTATTATAAAAACAACAAAAAAAATCAATCCCCGTTTTTTTTTTTGTTGTTTATTTTGTTAGGGCGCCACTGATCTAAAAGATCAGAGAAACAAATAATATGTTTCTATTCTAGTCTAATGAGGATAAGTGTCAAAAAATATCATCAATAAATTAGAATTTGTGTTTATTCTGAGCACCTGTATTGAAGGTACCAAACTCCAGTACATGTGACCACAATAACACCTTTAAAGAAACAAGTGAAGCGACATGAAGGGTTGGTAGTCCCACATGCTACCACACTGGCTTCTTACAAGAAAATTAACCTAATACTTAATCTAAACGAACTATATCCTTAACATGAAAATTACCTACTACTTTGCCTTGCATATCCGCAAGGGTATAAACTAAGTTAGAGACTTTGGTTTTAACAACATTTTGTACAAACCTCGGAGCTAATTTATGCGAAAAGAAATTGGGTCCACTGGACTGGACAAAATTTTTCCGCCACACAATATCTCCCACCTCATAATTTACCGATTTGCGACGTAAATTATAATGCTTTGCATTCTTTCTATAAGCCTGTAACAGAGCCTCTGAAACTTTTTCATATATAGGAGCCAAGTCCTCTAATTTCTTAGCAAAGTTTTCTCTCGATTCTTCTAGACTTGAGTCCGATACGCCTGTCGAGACATAATTTTTGTGAAAATTACCATTAATGACCTGTTCACGACCGTGCATCAAGAAGAAAGGCGTATAACCTGTTGCAAAATTTACCGAATTATTTAGGGCTGACTGAATATGTGGCAGAAATCTGGACCAATTACGCTGGTCAGACTCGGACAAAATAGACAGTGCTGTACCTATTGTTTGGTTATAGCGTTCGACGACATTGTTTTGAGGTGTGTAAAATGCGTTGTAAAAAGGTGGAGGCACATTATAATCAGACAGTAACTGTTTAAATTCTTTAGATATAAATTGTTTACCGTTGTCGCATACAAATGTTTGTGGAACGCCATGAACAAGAAAAATGTGCTGTTCTACATTTTTTACAATACTTTTTGTGGTAGCATTTCTAAGCGGAAAAATCCAGGTATATTTAGAGAACACATCTACGATTGACAATATATACATAAACCCAGAGTAACTACGTGGCAGTGGACCGACTAAGTCTATTGAAAGCATTTGCATGGGTCTGGTTACAATCTTAGGATTTGAAGAGATGCCCGCTGGCGCAGATGTATTGATTTTATGTGCTTTGCATGTCTTACATCGATTAACAAAATTCTTAACATCCTGGTACATTCCTGGCCAATAAAAATGTAAATGCACCTTTTTGTAAGTTCGAAATACTCCCGGATGGCAAGAAAGATCCGCTTCGTGTTCTTGTTTTAATATTTCGGTTCGCTTTTCAAAAGGAACAACCAGCTTCCACGCCGTATCTTCACAAAGAGCGAAACGAGTTTTGCTATGCCTAAAGAGATCATTACCCCTAATTTGAAAATTGACAAAACGTTGGGGTGAATTTTTACAGTTTGTAAATAATGTGTTGTACCATTTATCGTTTGTTAAATGAATCGTGGTAGGTATATCCGTTGATGTCACTAATGCTACCTCCATGCGCGACAGTGCGTCCGGTACCGTATTTAGTTTACCTTTTCTATGAACAACGTCGAAAGAAAATTGAGAAAGACGAGTTGACCAACGAGCTAAACGACCTGTGGGGTTTGTTAGAGAAACTAACCACTGTAGGCTCGAGTGGTCCGTAATTACAGTAAAGTGTGTTCCTTCAACATACGGTCTGAAATGAGTGACAGAGTCTAGAACCGCAAGTAGCTCGCGCTCCGTAACACCATAATTACGTTCATGAACGTTTAAGCAACGCGAAAAATAACTTACCGGGTGTTCTTCACCATTAAAATTTTGTGTTAATACACCGCCTATCCCGACTGCGCTAGCATCACAATGTATTACAAATGGTAATTTGAAGTCAGGACAGTTAATAACCGGCGCTGTTGTCAGTGCCTCTTTTAATTGGTTAAACGAATTTTCCGCTGCCTTGGACCATACAAAATTGCTTACTCCTTTCCTTGATCCTGTAAGTTTAGTCAGAGGAGCTGCTATCGTGGAAAAATCTTTAATGAAACGACGATAATAACCGCATAATCCTATGAAAGCCTTTATTTGTTTTGAGTTCTTCGGGATCGGGTAATTTTTAATGCATTCTACTTTAATGGGATCTGTTCTCAGTCCTTCCGAATCTACAATATATCCCAAATACTTTAACTCCTTTTTACAAAATTCGCTCTTTTTTAAGTTTATTGTTAGTCCGGCTTCTTTTAAGCGATAGAAAACCTTCTGCAAAAGCTTTAAGTGCGATTCAAAATTTTCCGAAATTAATATTAAATCATCTACATATCCAAATACGTTATCATCAAATTCTGGGCCAAACAGTTTATCAATTAAACGTTGCAATTCACTAGGTGCATTTTTTAGGCCGAAGGGCATACGCGTAAACTCATAAAGACCATACCCCGGAACAACAAATGCCGTTACAGGAGCTGAAGATTCATCTAGAGCAATTTGCCAGAACGCTTTCGAGAGATCTATAGAAGAGATGAAACGCGCACCCCGTAGCTTATCTACAATCCGAGATACATAAGGTAGTGGGTATGAATCTCGCCGAATGACGCCATTAATTTTACGACTGTCTAGGCAGAATCTCGCAGAACCGTCTTTCTTTGTTACCAACAGAACCGGGCTAGACCAAGCCGAACGTGATGGACGCACAACTCCCAAAGCTAACATATCTTTCAATTCAGCTTCTAATAGGCGTTGACGTGCTGGAGACAAAGGATAGTATCGTTGTTTTATCGGTTGACCCGTGGTCTCGATATGATGTTGTACTAGGTGCGTAAGTCCTAATCCGCCTTTTTCAAAAGATATGTTTTCAAATTGTCTAATTATTTTTTGCAGCTTACGATTATCTCCGGAAGTAAGAAAATTGGCTGCAGTAACTTTTCGAATCTCACCCACCGTATTCTTCAAATTACTGCTGTCCACCCTTGGGAACAATTGCGGAGCTAATTGGAATTGTTTCCAAAAGTCGACCCCTAAAATAATCGTAGCTGATAGAGAAGGAATTATGAAGAAAATAATTTTTTCCGTTGTTTCCCTATAAGTTACTGGTACCTCTATTGTGCCAATAATATCCTGACGCTTACCATCAGCAGTTGTGACGAATGATTTACAACTAATTATTTTTAATCCTAAATTAACAAAATATTTGTAAGTGTTTCCACCAAAACAACTTACAGAAGCACCGCTGTCCAAAAGGCATGAAAAAATTCTATTCGAAATAACAATATTAACATGAGGCCTTGTGTCATTTCTATTGTATTCCAGAGGCATAGATGCGTCCATCGTTTGCGCTCCTGAACACCTTAGATTGCCAGAAACTTCAGCCGATTTCCCCCCATCTTCGTACGCAAGATGGTGAAAACCGTACTTTAGTTTTTTGAACTATTGTTACGAGAATTGTTGCCTAATTTTCTCTTCCTACAAAAATTCCACGTATGCCCCGGTATATTACAAAAATTGCATTTCAAATCGGCTCTATTCCCAGGAAAAGAAGAAGAAGGAGATTGATTATTAATTCTCTTATGAAAATAAGCGGTGTTAGTATTTCCCTTATGCGTGTTGTTTATTGCTGGCTTCGCAGTAAACATTTCTAGTTGTTCACAGACAGCAACTAATTTATCAAAGTCGGAAGTGTCACTTGAAGCAAGTACACTTGCATATTTGTTTAATAAACTATGCTTGGCTAGTTTTACTAATTGCATTTCGGATAAATTGTCAACAAGTTTAGAGTTAGCTATTTTTAAATTCGCGACAAAATCTGCTACCGACTCGTCCGATGATTGTCGCATATTGTACAAGTTACGCGACGCCTGCACTTGTGCATCTTCACGTTCGTAACGCGCTAGTAACAATTGCTGCAGATCTCTCCACGTCAGATTGTCTTTACATATAGAGCGAAACCATGTAGCTGCTTTTCCTTCCAGCAAATCACCAAATCCGAGGACAACATCCTCTATTTTTGTTCTCCTGCTTCTACACAATTCTTCTATCTTATACAAGAAATCTCTGACGTCAGAGGTTCCGTCATATTTCAAATCCCATTTGTAAACTCCTATCTCGCCACTTGTTGAATAATAATAATTATTTGTTATATTCGTAACCTGAGATTCCGTGGGTTTATTATTTGAACCTAAAACTTCTTTAAGAGACGCGTTAAATTTACGTGCTTGTGCCCGCATTTCCGCAAGAGTCGCCTCCGGAACGATTTCTTTTTCCTCTAAAATAGTGGACAATTCCTCTTTCGAATAACTGTTAATGTTGTTAATCTCCATTGTAAACAGAATTAAATTACTTATTTATAAATTATCCGAGACGCAAACAATCGTGTACACGCAACACCATCTATTGTCAAAATCATGAATCATTTTAATTTCATTTATTTAAATTTATTTGCATTAGTTTTAGTTACCGACGCCAGGAAATGCCTGTGTCGCAAAAATAATTACCGTTTCTTTCAAGAATAACAATGTCACAAATATGCCAAAAATTACGACAATTAATATTTACCAACCTTCTAATGGCGTGATCGCTGACCTCATGTATGCACACATATACATAAACAATATTATGATATAATTAATAATATTTCTGTATCAATCCATACATCACACCACACGAACTTCACCCATCAATTCCCGAGTCCGTGTCCATAATATCTTAAATATTATTCACAAAAAACGTTGAGGCGCCATAATGTAGCGTAAAAATGATACGACGGCTAATGTTCTCTCATCTCAAGATTCGTGGGTGAGAATGATGGTGAAGCACAGGGAAGTGGGATGTATTGATTGATACAGTAAATAAAACCCTTGTAAAAGGAAAGAACATAAATTTAATGATTCTATAACCACGTCTATCATGGTTTAGCAAAGAAAAGAGTAAAGAGAAGGATTGATCCCAACACGAAAAGGTTCAAACAATAATTGATGGCTCTCATGGTCCGACTCCTCTCCTCAGCATCATGGAAGGCCTCTCCAGGTCCAGATGCTCACCGATCGTAGTAATCTCCAAAAAGAAGTCTAGGACGACTCTTCTGAAGCGCCATCCGCCATAGCCTCTTCCGTGGGGTCCAGACAATGGAATATGCAGATGCTACCTTATGTCCTTTTTGGTCCGCTCATCACTTCTTCCGAGATTTTCACCAAAGCAGCAGGCACGCGCGGTTTGGCTTCATCGCCTCACAATCCGGCCATCGATCAATCAATAAAACAAAAAACACACCCACTTCGGGCAAATTTTGTAGACGCCCTCCGACGTCAAACAAAATAGAAAATCAAAAACATAATCTCTCCCAACAAACACACGTCGATCACGACCGCTCCAGTCAGGTTATATCGCCCGCCATGTTGAGTTGCTCCCTTCCGTCTCCCATCTCCCATAGACATCCTCTCACCAATCTCTTCCGTAGACAATTATCCCAATCATAGACTCGGGGTCAGTATTTACGTTACATAACACAGAATACTCTTAAAAGGGGGGAGCAGCGGGGGAGGATGGGGGCCGGGGGGACTGATCCATAGGGCCCTCAAATCTTCTTTGTCTTGTTGGAGACGCCCCTGGGCGGCGTGACGGGACGGTTTGTGTTGATCTGCACGTACGCCAGGTGGCGCTTGTCGACCGGCTTCAGGACCTGCAAGGAGCACATCAGTGTGTAGTCCACTGACATCATTGCACCTGCATTATCAAATTCCCCGCAGTAGTTGGGCGCCTAGAAGTGGGTGACCAATTGCCTCTTGGCAAAGAACTCATACCCATCCTCTACCACCTGATGCACCCGGCAGATCAGGTCAAAGTCGTGCTTGTTGAGGAACTTGGCCACTATCTCAATGCTGAAGGTGAAGGTGAAGCTCACTCTGCGGTCGTTTTCGCCGCAGCTGGCGGTGTCCTTGTCGGGGTCGGACCAGAGCAGGTCGCAGAGCAGTCCCTGGTCGGGCACGTCCGTGGGCCGCATGATGCGCCGGATCTGCTCCGTGGACTGGAGGTCAGGACTCTATTTTTATTTTTTCTATTGCGCCCTGCTCGGCAGCCACGAAATCTAATTTTACGGATTGTGGTACTTCGTTCAAGGTTATACAACGATATCTTTGCAGCTACTCAAGGAATACTAGTTGTTAATCACTCACTTTGACACTTCACTGGTTTTTAACATTGGACATATGGCGAGCACCTTCGATTGATAACCGATGCGTTAGTTTAGAAGAACGTAGCAGATTTCAACTTAAAATATTTGGGTTTTTATTATAAACTTGATTTAAGCCCGAGAAGGCAACACTAAAATTATTTAATTTTTATAAATGTAACCTAAAAATTATCACAATTATTTTACGGTATTTTTACACAGGAAAAATTAAGAACTTCCCAATATTTCCAAGATAAACTAGGAGCGATTATAAATAGCCGCCGGCAACCACGAGGGCGCCCTATCATAGGTTCCCAACGGGGGTGGTATTGGCCTCAAGGGTAAATGGGGGACGGTGAAGACCTACAAGGGGACGGTGAAGGGTTTTAATAAATTTTCCTCATGAATTAAAAATTGTCATAGAATCATGCAACAAAATGAACTGTTCAATTATTCTATTGATTTATAGATAGATAAAGGGGGAAGACTCAAATAAGGCGCTAAACGTCAATTCGCAGTATGCTAACGTAAGCAATACAACACATAATCTATCTGCAAATTCTTAACAGAAAGTTACGAAAGCGTCCAAGGTTTTCAATGACGAAAATTCTTAAACTGTAATCTTTCACATTATATATGAAATACCTACTGTAATTTTAAGTAAAACACTCGACAGTGCTTTCGCCGTGCACCCATTTCAAACATGTTTAATTAAAATCCTTCCACAATCTCAGAGTAAATAAGATCAAGAACCAAGAGCGTTTATTAAAAATAATTCAGTAAATCTAGATTTTCACTGTAATTCCCTCAAAGTTCAGGAATTTTTAAATTCAGTTCCGTCATACAAAAATCGTATGAGAATTTCCGGCCCGCGCGATTGTTGATAAAACGATTTACTTGGCCGGAGTAAATCAGTTGTGAGAAGTCCTTCAGAGCGAGCGGACGTCCATTTGAAATTTGATATTTTTGTCTGTTTTATGATGAATAGCTGGGAAGAGAGGTGTTAAACTGCCACCGGAAAGTAAGAATTACGTATTTTCGATTTTTTTTTGTAATCACATTTCTTTGCAACGTTCTTTAAGATGGTTCAAAAAGTAATTAATTTATTATACGACACAATATAAAAGACCTGCGCACTGGAAAAAAACAGACGGATATGGTACAGATTAATGAATTGACGAAAGAATGAACGAATTATTTTTAAAATCTTTACATTTTTTGTGCCCATATAATTTACAATAGTGACGCCCCGACTGCATATAAGTATGCCGATCTGTGCCTATCAAAATCCATAGTTTTAGCGGCTATCTTGAATTTCTAGATATTCACACCCATTTGGTTCGAAAACGGCGTAAGTCATGTTAGGGGGGTGCTGAACTAAAATTTAATGTCAAAATGCATCATTTCGATGGTCATTTTGAATTTTGAGTTCTCTACCGATTTGGTTCAAAATCGGAATTAAAGTGTTTGTAGGTGCACTGAAATCAAATCTAATGTCAACGACCATTTTTTTTTTGTTTTTCTGTTCTCTACCGATTTCGTTCAAAATCAGGATTAGGGTGTTTAGGGGTGCACTAAACTCGAATCAAACATCAAAATGTGTGATTTCTGCAGCCAATTTGAATTTCTCCAGTTCTCTACTGATTTCGTTCAAAATCGAGAATTGGGGGTTTGAAGGTGCATTGAACTCAAATCAAAACGAATAATAAATGCTAGGAATTATCACAAAAAAAATTGCATCATTTAGAACAGCTGTTTCTCGGACGCTATTGGATTCCCGGAGATCAATTTGGTTTTAAATTCTGGAATATTAATTCACTTTGATCGTGGTCCTTCACGATCAAAATTATCAAAAACTGTAAAAATTTGTGAAGAATAATAACATAGAATTTGTTTTTGTCATTTAGAACAGCAGATATTAGATCCTCAGAGACCAATTTGGTTTCAAATTGTAGAATGTTTAGCCTACTTTAAAACCGTATTCATTAAACCTTGACTGAAAAATTACCACTCCGCTGTCAAAATTGGATAAAACACTAAAAAAATAGCGAAGAATGACAACTTACGAAAAATTTGCATAATTTAGAACCGCTTTATCTCGGACACTATTAAGTCCTTAGAAACGTATTTGATTTCAAATTATAGCATATTTAGTCTACTATACTTTGGGGGAGGGACAAGGGGAAGATAGGGGACTTTTGTGAAAATACTCCCTGTTATAGGTATTAATCACCTGTAAAATTTCAGTTTTTCTTATTGCCTTCATTGACTGAACTACTGGTGAATTGTATTCAAGCTTATTGTCTGCATCTGGAGTGGGTTGTAAATGATATCTACCAATATTTTATTTTTACAGCTGTTTAGTATACAATACTGAAGGGCGTTTCTAAATCCCAAAAATTATCGAAAGCCAAATAATTCTTATTCCCGTTTAATAAACGGGATCTAATTCACAACCGCCATCTTGGTTCCTAAGACAAATGCAATAGTCGGACTCCTTAACCATTTATAAAAACCAAAGCCATTGATAGAACAGCCATATAAAAAAAGCATCTAATTCATTTCAACCATCTTGTATCCCCAAGTGGACAATGGAAAATCGGATTCCTTTTTTTTTTATATGAATACCCCACAAGAGTCCCAACTGCTCCCAACCGTCTGGAGCCAGTGAGACTATGGCATCCCCAATTGGGGAACGTTGTGAGGCTGAAGGTATTGGGGAGGGGAAGGAGAAGGGGAAGAGGAAGGTGGGGAAATACCTGGCTATTCAGATATCTTTATTCAGATAATCCTTGATTCAAAAACCATGAAAATAATTCCCTGTCAAAAAACTGTGCTTATAAGTATTTCTGGGCAGGTGGTCCACATTACCCATTTCTATATTTCCGAAGCAAAAATAAAAGATCATGCTGTGAAGAAATAAATACGTAAATAGTAACAAAAAAAATCTTTTGTAAAAGGGAGGCACTTTGTATGGGTACTGTCAATTATTAATATATTATATACAAATTCGCCCTTGAGGTGATTTTCTCACGAAAACGGCGCTATAGAAGTAATCCAATTGTTATTATTATTATTAAATTAAAAAAAAAAAACATATTCTCATCATTTACCCTATCCTATACCAACAGATCGACTTGCTTTACTTTGCGGTAAGCGGCAAAAGAAATCCTTCTTATTCCGACTGCTAAATAAGTCAGTCAAGCTTCTATTCATTTGTTATACAGCGAATAAACAAAAAAAAATATGGAGCAAATGTTTTTTGTTTCGTATTGCATCAATAGGCCGAACATTTTTTTCCAATCCGGCGTGGTCTACATTATCCACATTTCCCCAATCCCGCTGCCGGCTCGCGGTGGTCCATGGTTTTTAGTTTGAGGCCTAAGATTCTTAACGGCGGTGAATATGCGGTCTTATACTGGACCCTTAATGGTTTATTTTTTGTCAATTTCTTTACGGTGTTATAACACCTAGCCAGGTTTCTCGGGACCTGCTGTCAGGTGAAAAATAATGTACTACATAATACAATATGTAAAATATGCACATAAATATTCATTAAGAGCAAAAAGCTATCATAATGGAGAACGGGGGTGATGAGAAGACAGTGTCGGGGTGTAGAGTTGACTGCTGAAATGAGAGTTCTCCGTCAGTGTACAAGAAAAATATAGTCAAAAGTGGGCAGTGAGACAAATAAGGTTGGGAACTTCTGGTCTAGATGTATTACAGCCGTTCTTCTCAACCCTACTGAGCAACGGCTGAGCCAAAATTTTGCCTCAACACTGTTCAAATGCACAAATTCGCTCTTGCTAACGAAATTCTCCATCAAATTTATCATGGATTTACGGCCGTTCTTCCCAACCCTACTGAGCAACGGCTGAGCCGAAATTTTGCCTCACCTCAATACTGTTCAAATGCACAAATTCGCCTTTCCAACGAAATTCTCAGTCAAATTTACGATCATCTTAAGGTATCGATTTTTGTGGATTAAAGTTCTCCTCAGTAAAAGACTAGTTACAAAAAGTGTCAACAGGGGGTAAAATGACAGCGTAAACATCAAATGTCATAATATCGATGGTCAAACGTCATTCGTTTCGCGAACCATTTTTTGTACCTATTGTGTATTGACAATTTTGAACATGGACAGCGAAGATATACAGGATAAATCACCTACCTTTGAGAAGAAACTACTACTGTTGAAATCTAACAGAATCTTTTCCCAGGCGGCTTCCTTCAACTTTCCTGTCGAGCTGTAGTAAGGACCACCTGTCCTTTTTGATAATAATACCGGAAGATGTGATTAAATCCACAATCTTCATTTTTTCGTTTTGGGTGAAACTCTTTCCACATTTTTGGTTGTTGTCCATGTCGATTTCATGTTAAGACTGATTAAAATAACGCATGAAAGACAAACGTCAAAAATGTCTACTTCCAACTTCGCAGCATTAGGAAAAGTCAAGCTAACACTTTATTTTTAACATATACGCTTTTAAATATAAAATGTTGTTGTTTGTATTACAATATTTAAGATAAATAAAATGTATTCATAATAAATAGAAAATTAACTCATCTGTGTTAATTTAACATTGAAAGTTTTTACTTTGATGGCATTTTATTTTATTTTGACGGCCTCCATGGTCGAGGGGTTAAGGCTCTCGACTACGAATCCGAAGGTCGCGGGTTCAAATCCTGGGGTGCGCAAGTAAATTTTACTTAATTAATTTGTGCTGTTTCACAATTAATTAATTTAAAAATAAGATATAGTATATTTGCGCACGTTCTAGAGTGGAAGATACTCTCAGTATCGCCCTAGTGAAAGACCACCATTCAAAATTGAAATTCAATGCTTGAAATGGCTTTTAGCCGTGTTTGGTGACCAGATCTGAATAGCCAGGTATTTCCCCACCATCCTCTTCTTCTTCTTCCCCTCCCCAATACCTTCAGCCTTACAACATTCCCCAATTGGGTATGCCATAGTCTCACTGGCTCCAGACGGTTGGGAGCAGTTGAGACTCTTGTGCGGTATTCATGTAAAAAAAAAAAAAAATTGACTATGAACACGGGGGGGGGTACAATTATATTTTCCATAGACAATTTATTATTATTAATTTAGAAAGTTCAAAGATAAAAAATGTTTGGAGATAGTCAAATAGAGCGAATACTTAACAAAACAATTTGAAAAGTTGGGGAGAACGGTTGTTAGTATATAGATTTTTGTGGATTAAGTTCCCCTCAGCTGAAAACTAGTTATAAAAAAGTGTCAACAGGGTGAACAAATGTCACTGAAATGTCAAATGTCATTATTAGTTTACGATCTTTTTTACGCGATTCGATTATTGAATGACAAATAAGTATTTCAGTTTTCGAATGTCAAAACATGTTTATTGTATGTTTTAAATAAAGCTGAAGAGAACCCAACTTATTTTAGTAATTTTTATATACGTTTTGCCTTGTTTTTTCACTCATCGATAAACATCAAATATACAAAACGAGCATTGTGATTCGCGGAATTATCAAAAGTCAAGTTAAGGCTTTATTTTCAACATACTTTTAACACACGCATTTGTGATGTATCAAATGTTAGTCTATGTTATAGTTTTTAAAATAAATTATATGTATTCATATTAAATACAATATTAACTCATCTATGTAAATTTTACATTGAAGGCTTCTACTTTGATGTCATTCTATTGTCTTAAAAGTGGGCGGCTACTATTTCATTGTGTATGAAAGTGGGCGGATTCTATTTTATAGTGGGCGGGCACCTCCATAGATAATTTAGGATGAAAAATGCTTGGAAACAGGCAAAAACAGAGCTAATACTGCATTTTGTCGAACGTTGCTCAAACACTTGCCTGATCGGTGACTCAGATTGATCATTCGAAAAAGTTGGGAAGAACGGCCGTCAGTGTCTGCTGTATGCTGATTGGCTAGTGGCTTAGATGGGCGGTGACTTTTTGGTATACATACTGCAACTTACATTAATGGCCGTTTTTTTCAATTTTTGAATTGATCAATCTGAGGCACCGATCAGCCAAGCGTTTGAGCAATGCTAAAAAAAAAGCCTGTTTCCAAGTATTTCCTATCTTTGATCTGATCATCCTAAGGGTGCCCCCGCCCACTTTCATAGACAATAAAATGACATCAAAGCAAAACCTTTCTAATTAACATAGACAAGTTAATATTATATTCATTATTGATACACAACATTTGTCTTAAATACTGTAAATACATGAACCAACATTTTATATTATACAAACATACATGCTAAAAACATGCAGAAAAATAAGGTTTTGGCTCGACTTTTATTAATGCCGTGAGAGTTTCGTACATTTGACGTTTCTCCTCTGTGAAAAACAAGCCAAAATGTAGATTATAATGAGTAGAAAAAAGTTAGATCTTCAATTTTTACTTAAAAGATACAAAAAAAAAATGTTTTTGACATTCTAAAACAGTTAAATAAATAAAATTAATAAGAAGTACTTTGTTTATACCACTGCACTGTTTAATATGTAAATATCATATGTTGTTTCGGAAGCGAAGCTTCCCTCATCAAGATACACAGTATAAATATCAACATGTTTTGGAAGCGATATATTAAAAGGGCAGTGGTGTAAACAAAGTACTTCTTAATTTTATTAATAATTATAAATCCATTGAAGAAAAGGTTAAATAAATCTTTGTAATTCAATATTTGGATCACGAAAAATAGATCGCGAACCAAATGATGTTTGACAGTTCGCTGAGATTTTTTCACTTAACACTTTTTATAACTAGTTCTTCGTTGGGCGGAGCTTTAATCCCGTTGAATCGATGAGTTGCATTAGGAAGAGTGTAGTTTTGTATTTGAGCAGTGTTGAGGCAAAATTTCATTTTCAGAAGGATTGGAAACAACGACCGTAAGTCAATTGCATCCCTACATGGACTGTCCTACGGAGTAACAAGAAATAAGATATTTTACCAAAATGGATTGTTGTATTTCATTTTTCTTGTTTTTGTTATTGAGATTGGGGTCTCGTTTACTGTAGAGGAAGCAGTCCCGCATCGGGACCCAGGCGCGGTCGTGTGCTCCGAAGAATCTCACGTCTACCATCCCGCTGGTTGTGACCGCCATACCCTTGGCGGGCCAGTAGGGGAAACCTGGAGAATACAAACATAAATTAATATTTTTATAAACAATAATTATTAGCCTGAAACACTCATCCAAATTGAAAAAACCTTCTGAGAAAAGATAAATGTCGCCGACAGGACTCGAACCTGCACCCTTCTGATTGCCGGTCAGATGCTCTACCGTTGAGCTACGTCGGCTTATCGCAAACCCGCCAAGTTAATAACCCGTTACAAGCCTTTATCATACTAATAAAGTTGGTTGTTTACAGGTGAAATATAATAAAAAACAGTAATTATTGAATGAAACACTAGTATATATTGATTATTATTGTCACCCAACGTGGCTTTCCTTTTTACAACACTGGCTTTCCAACTAAGGGGCTTTCTTCCAACCTAACCTTCCCCATCTCCATCCCTCTTCCTCCAACTACAACGTCAGGGCTATCTTTGGGATTGAGGCAGTTCTCTTTTAATCCACCTACTCAGTTTACATGTCGAGGGAGTGCTTTCAAACTTGGCTAAAAATCTTGTAATAATGCTTATTGTCATATTCACCACATTCTTTTCATTTTTTCCCACTTGTAATTGTGATAACAGCGTGTACATTGGAATTAACATGCGTCCCAGCAAGTTGTAAACATTTTTTTTTCCCACCTCAAACAGTCGAACTTACCAGAAACATCACAACACGTGTTTCAAAAAAAACCAGTAAAAAGCGTCACATCCCAGTAAATTCCACCACGTGACGCAACACTTCCGATGTATTACGCAATATCGGCCGCGAAAAAATTCAAATCAGTAGCATCACGTGTTCAGAGACCAGTAAGCGTCACATTTGTTCAATACTCAAAAGATTCCACCGCGAGACGTAACATATCCAGTAGATTGCGCCACTCGATCCTTTCGAAGTTTTCGAACCAAAACGCATGGTACCTGTAACATTCGAATCTTAGTAGTTTCGGGGTCCTTTCGCCTCGTTTCGCATCGGGAACGATCGGCGCACACGGAAGAAATTCCGAACAGCTATTCGACTCGCATCGGGAACGCTCGGCGCATGCGCAGAAAAATTCAAATATCCGTCGGCCGAAATCTGTCCGACAAGGCAACACGTGTGAAGTTCGGTACAAACTTATTTCCGAATGCAGTTGGTATAACTTTGCAAGGAAATATTTTTCACGTTTTAAAGTTGGCGAACCGAGTCCAGCTGACGTCTTTGACAGTTCATCAAAATAAAGAAGTAACTCGCGCCATCCCTTGCAATTCCAATCAAATTTTAACAATTAAAATGTTTTCAAACAAGATAAGATCGCCAGCGAATATACATTAAATTTATCTTATCCATTAAATTGACAGGTACATACTAAGTCAATAACAAACAATAGTAATTAATTACAATTACCCCTCATGTCAAGTAAAAGCATTCATACCATTTCAGTATTGTTACTACAATAACAAGTGAACAAAACCTTTTACCAGTGAATACAATAATAAATAATACGTTAAAAATAATTAAATCAAAGTGGTACTTTCAAAGAGTGTTTAAAATTCATCAAAAATAATATACCAGTGATTCTAAAAGTGCCAACTTCATAAAATAAAGTAATGGCCAGTTTTTTATCTCTTTTCAAGTTTTTTGCAAAGACAATAAATAAGAAGTGTTATTTTTAATTAAATACCGGTTTTCTAAAAACAAATTCCTGGTCAAATCCTCTTTTACCTCAAGTTTTCAACAAGTGACAAGTGAAATTTAAAAGAAAATTTGTTTTCCAAACTGAAATTCTGGCAAAATTTCCAATTTTTTCTTGAGTTTTACAAAAGTGCTAGTGGAAACTTAGAAAAGCCATTTTCTAAAACTAACCCCTGGCCGATTTTTTTAACAAATACTTAAACTTTTAACAAAAATCAGAAGTTCTCAACTTTTTTCCAAGTGTCTAATTTTTTTTCTGCTTCTTTCTTTTATCAAAATGGAAACTACGCCTACCTTGGGTATCATAGCCAATATACACCATTCAAAGAAAGATACAGTTCTTCAGGCATTACGCGACAGGAACCTGTCCCCTCAGGACAAAACAAAGAAAGCACTAATAAAATATGCCTTGCTTTTTAACAAGAAATACATCAAAGGCCTTCCCTTCAATTCAATGGACCCTGTTGAAGTAAAAGTCATTACCCAGGAACAAAAGGACACCGTAATGTCACAGAGGAACTAAACAAAGTCTACGACCTGACTCCCTGGAAATTGAAATTTAACGGCTTAACCAGTGTAGAAGACTTCATTGATAGGGCGGAAGAAACGGCTTCAATAAGAGGAATTCCCATAGAAGTTTTACACAAAAATTTCATAGACCTTATCACACCAGAATTGTTTCCCTGGCACAAAATCAACAAAAAGAAAACGAAATCTTGGATTAAACGCAATCTCCTGTTCATCAAACAAAATCCACGCGAAAAAACGGCACAATACTCTCAACGAGCCGAACTGCTGAACGATAAGCTGTCAACCCCTTTGCCCGATAGCGAACTTTTAGCAGTCATCATTGATGGAATGTTAGATAAATACGAACATATCATCACCTCACAAAAAATTTCTTCTCTGTCACAATTAAAGGAAGTATGCCTCCTTCTCGAAATATATCAAGACAGGAAGAAACCTTCGGAGAATTCACAAAATGCTGTCAAGCTAGCCTCTCTTCTTCCATAAAACCAGAGAATAATGAGAGAAAAATTTGCACTTTCTGCAAGAAAATAGGTCATGAATATTCCTCTTGTTTCAAACGCACCAGGGCAATAGAAAACCAGGAACACAAATCTTCAAAAAGGCCCATCTCTCACACCCGTTCACCACCCCGTGATAATTTAGGGGAAATCTTCAAAAAATCAAGGTTCAGCAATGAGAGGATCGGTGTGCAAGACCACCGATACATCAAACCTCCTGTAGATTTCTCCAAACCACCTCCAAACTGGAATAAAAATCCAAAAAACTAAGGCACAACCTCTCCACTCTTCTTCAAGGCCTAAAGAATGGACGGAGTGGTTGGCGCACGTAAAGTACTTCAACCAGGCCTTGCAACTATCTTCGGTCAGCTGCAAACAAGCTCAAGACGGGCGCCCTTTTGCACAGTTTTCAATTAACAATGTAATTTTCTCCGGACTTTTGGATACTGGAGCCTCCATCAGTTGCATCGGAGACAACGCCCATTTGACATTTATAAATAATGGATTCAAAATGAAGAACCAATCACCACTTGTCACAACTGCAGACAATACAATTCAAACTGTCACCGGTTCCCTTGCCCTTCCAGTAAAATGTGGAAACAAGTAGGTTTCAATTAACTTTCTAGTTATTCCTTCCATTTCTCAAAAGTTCATTCTCGGCGTGGATTTTTGGAAAGTGTTCGACATTGCTCTGCAAGTGTTCAGCCCCTGTTTTGAACCAAACATTTTACCGCAAATCTCCGAAATCCGTACAATCATCCCGTATGAAAACTTAAATTAGGCACAAACCCTGCAACTAAAGGATACCATCAACAAATTTGAATCTATAGCTTTCGAAAAATGTGGTCTAGGACTAACCAACCTGATCAAACACCATATCAAAACAAAAGGCCCCCCAATCAAACAAAGGTACTACAATTTGGCTCCACAGAAATTGAAACTTTTAGAAAAAGAACTAGACGAAATGCTAAGCATGGGTGTCGTAGTTCCCAGCAGAAGCGCTTGGACCAACCCAACCCTTCTTGTTACCAAAAAGGACGGATCTGCCAGATTCTGTCTAGACAGCAGACGCCTCAACGCTTGTACTGAAGCAGACGCATATCCCTTACCGCTGGTACATGCCATTCTTGACAAACTCAGGAAAGCCAAGTTCATTTCTTCTATAGATCTCTCCCGCGCGTTCTGGCAAATACCACTAGACACCGATTCTTGCGACAAAACCGCCTTCGTCGTACCAGGCAGGGGAATGTTCCATTTCACAAGACTACCTTTTGGCCTAAAAAACAGCCCAGCGGAACTACAAAGATTGATGGATAAACTGTTTGGTCCAGAATCAGACAACAATTTGTTTTGCTATCTGGACAATTTAATCATCGTAAGCGACACCTTTGAAAAAGACATCGCCATGTTGGAAAAAGTGTTCCAACAACTCAAATTCGCTGGCCTAACCATCAATCTAAAAAAAATCAGAGTTCTGCAAATCTCGCCTTCGTTACCTCGGTTTCGAAGGCGAAGCTATGGCAAATTTCTCTAGACCAAAAAACGCAAAAGAAGTCAAAGGTTTCTTTGGTCTCGCCGGCTACTATAGAAGATTCATCAAAGATTTCTCCTCCATAGCAGCTGCTCTCAATAAAATCACCGGCTCCCGTAAAGGTGTCAGCAACTTCGCTTGGTCCACCGAGACCGAAAACGCGTTTATCACCTTGAAATCAGCATTGCAATCCGCACCTGTTCTGAACTGCCCTCATTTCACATTACCTTTTACCCTGCATACGGACGCCTCCAATGTCCTAACTCAAGAATTTCCCGATGGAGAACACCCTGTTGCATACTATTCCCGTGGCCTAAATAAACATGAAAAGAACTACGGAATCACCGAGAATGAACTCTTAGCAGTCATGGACTCAATTCACCATTTTCGAGGCTACATCGACGGTAGCAAGTTCACTGTCGTCACCGACCACAGCAGTTTAAAATGGTTAATTTCCTTGGATAATCTCTCAGCTAGACTGGCCCGTTGGTCATCTCGTCTATCACAATTCACTTCCGATGTAATACACCGCAAAGGCGCCGATAATATTGTACCCGACGTACTCTCCAGAATTGAAATTGATTCTTTAAATACCAAAACAAATGTTCCCATTCCCATGACAAAGGACACTTGGTATTTAAAAATTTACAATGGTTGCAAAAATACACCTCAACAGTTTCCCAATTTTATCATAAAAGAAGGACAACTATTCCGAAATTGCAAACCTCCTCTGTCTATCCTCGAAGATTACGCGTGGAAACTGGTTGTCCCTCTTCAAGAGAGAGAACAAATAATATTCAATAACCATAGCGCACCTGACTCCATACATCCTGGCACTTTTAAAACCTACAAGAAAATAACTTTAAAACACTATTGGCCCGGCCTATTCAAACAAGTACGTAGTTACATTTCTAAATGCGATATTTGCAAAGCTTATAAACACAGCACCGCCCCCACTGCTGGTCTAATGGGTAAACCCAAACATGTAGACATACCACTACAATCACTATCTATGGACCTTGTTGGCCCGTTTCCCAAAAGTTATGCCGGATACATACACATACTCAGTGTAGTAGACATTTTTATCAAATATTGTTGGATTTTTCCTTTAAAAAGAGCTAATGCAAAGACAATCATTAACCTCTTGGAAAAGCACATATTTATACCCTATGGAACCCCACGAACTGTCATTGTAGATAATGGAAAGCAATTCATTGCAACGGAATTCAAAGAATTTATATCTAAATATGGAATAAAAGACATCTTTTATAACACACTTTACACTCCACAGAATAACACTGTAGAGCGCTATAACCAAACCATTAATACTGCACTAGCAATTTTAGTTGACAAAGATCAACACACTTGGTGTAAAAACTTGGAAAAAATTCAAGCAGCTATGAATAACATAGTAAATCTCACTACTGGTTACACCCCTTTCTTTCTCAAACTCGGCATGGAACAAATTGTCCATGGCTCTCCACATCGAAACATTGAATTTCCATCATCGATACCTTCATCGGAAAACCCAGTGGAAAACTATGCCCATCGTTTGGAAGAATTGTCTGCTATTTATAGTGAAGTAACAGATGCCTTATTACTGGCCCACCAGAAAAGTGCGGACAGATATAACTTACGCAAGAAACATGTAACTTTTAAAGAAAAAGACATTGTCTGGAGGAAAAATAACACATTATCTCAAGGAGCTTTATATTTTTCCGCCAAATTGGCACCTCGTTTTGTCAAGGCAAAAGTACTGAGAAAAATCTCAGATTTGGTATATACTCTTTCTGACACGTCACACAGGTATCACATTCTGACTAGAAAATCACACCTGTTTAACGAAAAGTTACAACGGGTTTTTTCAGTTTTTCCAAAATAGAATGGCGCCCCAATTCCCATTGCTCTTTTTCTCTTTTTTTTCAGAACTTGGTACTGACACGTCAATTCTGAAAACGTCATTGGTGCGTAGAACAATCTTAAGATCGGTTCCTCCCACCAATGACAATTACTTTGTATAACTATTGCCTAGTCATTCTAAGTATGTAAAACCCGAAAAGGTCTTAGATAAACTAAGGTGACATTTTTACTTTTAGGTTCATGTTTTGTATTGTTCTTAACTTATTCTGTTCTGTGTAAACTTAGCCCAATATCTAAGTCATCGCAGTAACTTTCAGGCAAAAGAGTAAGTAAAACCGATTCGGTCTCTTCTGCAAAATACTTTGCTCTGTGTAAGTAAAAATTTTATTATCACATTGCTTCCCTTGTTACAATTAGAGTTATTAAAACCATACAGGTCTCTTTTGTACTTGGTTTTGTTTGTTTAAAATGTTACATTTTACGCCGTGTTAACGACTGTTAATTCAATCATTAAATTTATGGTATTAATGTTAACCTTGCCGTCTGTATTGAAATGGGTACCTTTTGAACGTAATTATTGTATTACACAATACGTGAGAACGTTAAAATATCTACCGCGATATGTGAGAACGTCAAAATATCTACCGTGATACGAGGAGTCGTCATAATCACTCTTGTTGTCAATTATGTTGACATTTAGGTAAATTTGTTTCATTAATTTGTCATAAATTCCTAATTTTTACCGTCTTTTCAATACTGGGCACCCCTTTGTAAATCGTTCAAATTTTGCGTGATACGTGAAGACGTTATAAAACTCACCATGATACGTGAAGACGTTATAAAACTCACCATGATACGTGAAGACGTTATAAAACTCACCATGATACGTGAAGACGTTATAAAACTCACCATGATACGTGAAGATGTTATAAAACTCACCGTCATTCGTGTGAACGGCATAATATCTTTTGGCTTTTTCTTGAGGTAAAGTTTTGCCACATTCATACTTGACCTACCTGACGTAGATCAATTTACCTGGATTGACCTGTCTTACGAAATGTTATACATATTGTTTTATTATGTAACTTTAAACACATGAAGCTGTACATTCAGCAAAATTTCGGTTATTGATACCTGTGGACTTCTTGTCATTGAAACCAAGAATTATCTACTATCCATTGACCATGGACTAGCCATTAGCTTCACTTTTGGTTATGAGGTATCGTGTCGTGGGAGGTCTAACGAGACACTGACACAAAAACACATAACTCGTTGTCTAGGAAACGAATAAAGAAAACTCCTAGGTTTGTGAAATTTGAACAAGGGTCTGTCATTTTCCCACAAACGTGTAGAAGGTTAAAACGACCCCTAGCCTTTCGCCAAATACACGCGAAAGACTAGATCTGTATAACTGTGTATTCTCTAGTCATCTCCTTCATTTGTATAAACTGTAATGAGTTTGGAATCCTGCTGTTGACCTTTCTTCATTCTCCCAAGAGATTTAACCTGGACTCTAGCCAGATTTCTTCACTCAATCCCCTTGTCACCCAAGTGAAATAAATTATTCATGCATTTGGAAATCGTACGTTTCGCACTCAGCATAAGGTCTGTCAACTAGGACAAACCTCATCCATGGATTATTTTCTCATCTTCAATCTCATAATGTCTTATCTTTGATAGTGATATATTGTTACCGCCCCAGCGATAACATTGACCATAGAAGGTCAATTGCTTTCAAGTAAGGTATGTGTTATTATGTACAAACCTTAGTTCCTGTATCAGTGGAAATGTATTCAGTACTATCGCACTGGATGGACTACATAATGTCGCCTCTTGATACTAGATATTGGTACATGTATATAATTTAAGACTCTCAGCTCAGATGTTTGTTGTTCTTTTCTTCTTTTTCTTCTCTCTTTTTGATATCTCTAACCGTGGCTAACCAACGTCATTTCTCCCTTACAACACATTTGTTTCTCTCCAAACGTTTTTGCATCATTGGTCTACCAGGCAGGTAAACTTCAAGAATTTTGTTTTAATAATAATTTCCCCCTGGACTAAAAAGAAGCCCAGCAGCCTTCTTCATCTTCAGCCTAGCAGAGCTTCGCCTCATCACAACATCATTACTGTCACGGAGGTTCATCATCTTTGACCACTAACATAAACGCACCCAACCCTGCCTATCATAACCAAGCTGGAGTCGTACGTGTAGTTGCGAACCAAGTTGTCTCACAATACATAGACACTTTTTTTTTCAAAAACGACCTTTTGGACATGTCAGTCCTAGGCCCGTTCCTGTTCCACACCAGAAACCAGTTGTTGTCTCTTGTCACGCTAGACATAGACACATCCTTGTCTTGCATACTCTATCACTGTCAAAACCCGTTCCTGTTCCACACCAGAAGCCAGTTGTTGTCTCTTGTCACACTAGACATAGACACAATCACTGTCTTGGATACATCATCACTGTCAAGACCCGTTCCTGTTCCACACCAGAAGCCAGTTGTTGTCTCTTGTCACGCTAGACATAGACACAATCCTTGTCTCGCACACTATCGCTGTCAAGACTTACCAACATTGCCGCTGTGCAATATTCAATATTATCTACAACCACATTGCTTTGGGACAATCATCAACCATATTCCTGCCTCGCCACCTGGCATAAGGAATTCTCTCTGGCACAATTCGCAAACCATCTACTGCCGTCTTCTTCTTCTAACCCCTGTGATAGTAACTCTCCGCCAACCTCATCAAAACCCTGCCGCACGTTTTGTTTTTTTACTTGACCCCAGTGAACACTCGAGTGATATCTCGAAAGGGTCAGGTTACAGTGAGAATATAACATAGAATCAGTGAAATAACCCACGTCGCACCGCAACGCAAAACCACTTCGAAACTTAGCTTACAGACCAATGATAAACCATAGAGCCATTTTTTTTCTTTTTTCACTGCATAATCATGTATTGTTGTATCTGTACTGCATAACCATGTATTGTTGTCTCTGTTCTGCATAACTATGTATTATTTTTTGATTTTAGTGCATAATCATGTATGTTTGCCCCATCACTCATATTGTATGTAACCCATCTGTCACAAATTCTCTAGTTATACAATAGCTAGCTCTCTCGCTCAATCTCTCTACTCTCCTCAAACTTGTAACAGTGGTGCTCCTATCCTACTGCTCCATTGCCACGTCGCTTTTTTTGCAACGGGAGGGAAAGTGTTATGTAACGAAAGGATGGCCCTGAGATGAGTTCTAGCTACTCGTCTTAACAAATAAGCTAGGCAAGCAATCACATCATTTCCCTCTATAATTAACCAATCAGGCGATTCTAGCGCCCAAATTAAACCAATCAGTGCATAAATTAACAAAGCAGGAGGAAGCGACGCGAGCGCCACGGCAGCTTGACGGCCGCTCCTTGCTGCCCTTGAAACTCACTTTCCGCCTGGAGCTCGAGGAGATAACTGCGTCTCTGAAAAGAGGCGGCTATTTTGTGTTACTAGTTTATTACGGCCAAGTACTATGCAGGCGGGCTGAAGCCCGCAGCTAGACGTGCCACTTGCTGCCAAAGCACTCAACATGGTGCCTTACTAATTAAAAAGCCAATTAGACTCAGTGTGGTGATGTCCAGCCTTGGCGTCATTGCCAGCAACTCTCGCCATCCGACCAGATCACCTCATGTAAGCTGATTTTCCATCTCCCCTTATTGTGTTGTTCAAGCCCTTGTTACATTTGCATTACCCGGTTAGAGATTTGAATCAGAAAGAGAGAAATTTTACGATAGAATCATGTCTAGAATAGGACCTTTTTACTAACTACTCGATTGTTCTTAACCTACAATGTTTGTCTGACCTTACAATAAACTCTGAGTATGAAAGCACTTCCCTGTACTCATTTAACGTAGAATTAGAAAGGTCCTCAACCCAATTATAAGATAGCGATTGATCCACGACCTGAACTGAACGATGAGAAGCTAATGTCCCTGCCGATCTGAGCTAAGCTAATGTCCGGAGCAGACTTCACATCTAAGAGGCCATCTCCAGGGTAAGTCCTGTCGATGTAATTGTCTCCCATAACTTCCCCCTGTAATCTAACCTTCCCCATCCTTTTGCCTCCTCTTATAACACTGTCACCCAACGTGGCTTTCCTTTTTACAACACTGGCTTTCCAACTTAGGGGCTTTCTTCCAACTTAACCTTCCCCATCCTCATCCCTCTTCCTCCAACTACAACAAATGTCATGGTGAAACAGCCCAATGTCGACACGATAAAATTTTTTATTTATTTATTATGGTCTCAATAAGATGTTTATTCAAGAATTTTTTAAAGAGATTAGATTATGTGTAGAACAAAAAACAATACAGAAAAAGAGAAATAGTACAAAATGTATAAGAACTTAGTTCTGTGATATGATTATACATACAGCGAAACTCGCTTAAGAGGTTCCCACATTAGAAGTTTGGTTTTTTTGGCCCCTTGAAGACTGAATTTAGGGAAACTTAGGGAAACGGAGTTTCAATAGTTTTATTGATATCACGGGTAATGGCCGAGTACCAACAAGTAATGGTGATAAATACATCTGCAAATGGAATATGTTTCAATATACGAGGTGTGTTCAAAAGAAAAGGTGAATTTTGAATTTTCGCGGGCTGTGTACATTCGATTATCGAATTTTTTTTGTTTTATGTTGGTACACATATGTTTATCATATGTTAGCATTTTCAGCCATTTTGGATTAGTGGTTTGTTTTTGACAACTGGAAAGGTTAGTCACGTTTAGAAAGTTTTGAGTGTTCTTCGATTTTTTACTTTTGAAAAAAATGGATCAAAGAATATGTATTAAATTTTGCGTTAAAAATGGAATAAAGTGCTCCAACGCACTTAAAATGTTGACTGTGGCATTAAGCGAGTCTACTTTGTCACAAAAAAGTGTTTATAAGTGGTACAAGCGCTTTACAGAAGGCCGAGAAGATGTTAATGACGATGAGCGTCCTGGAGTTGCAACCACGTCAACAAACGAAGAAAACATCGAAACAGTGAAGAAAATGGTTTTGGAAAATCGTCAAATCACTATTAGGGAAGTTGCAGAGGATGTTGGCATATCAATCGGCTCATGCCATGCAATTTTCTAGGATGTTTTGGGCATGAAACGTGTGGCAGCGAAGTTTGTTCCGAAATTGCTAAATTTTGAGCAAAAGCAACGTCGCATTAGTATCGCTCAGGAGTTGTTGAATGATGTCAACGACGATCCAGATTTGCTCAAAAGGGTTATAACTGGTGATGAGTATATGGTTATGACATCGAAACCAAGGCCCAATCATCCCAATGGAAGCGGCCAGAAGAGTCAAGACCGAAAAAATCACGCCAAGTTCGATCAAATGTGAAGGTTTTGCTCACTGTTTTCTTCGATTACAATGGTGTGGTGCATCATGAGTTCTTGCCAACAGGTCGTACGGTTAATAAGGAATACTACAAGGAAGTTATGCAACGTTTGCGTGAAGCAATACGGCTCAAACGATCAGAATTGTGGAAAAACAAATCATGGATTTTGCATCACGATAATGCACCAGCTCACACATCAATGCTTGTTCGTGATTATTTGGCCAAAAACAACACAGTAATCATGCCTCAACCACCGTATTCACCAGATTTGGCTCCCTGCGACTTTTTCCTATTCCTGAAACTGAAGGGACCAATGAAAGGAAAGCGTTTTGCCACAATTGACGAGATAAAGTCAGAATCGAAGAACGAGCTGATGGCCATACCGAAAAGCGCATTCCAGAAGTGCTTCGAGGATTGGAAGAAGCGCTGGCATAAGTGCATTATATCTGAGGGGGATTACTTTGAAGGGGAGAAAATGGATATTGATGAATAAATAAATACTTATCGAAAAAATTCGAAATTCACCTTTTCTTTTGAACACACCTCGTATCTACGTAATAGATAAAATGCGTCAGTATTGTAGTTGTAGGGTGATTTAAGTACATGAATGAAGGAAAAGTGAATACTTACTCTTCAGCTTGGCCCACAGCAGAATGTGTGGGTGCTCGCACACCTGTATGAACCAGTCCTCCTTGGTGTTGGCGTTCCGGTAGCACTCAGGGCACGTCTCGATGTCCGTCATCTCCTGCTTGCATGCCTTCATGATAGCGCGTGCTGCATTCGTCAGCTTGGATTGCACTGAAACGGAAGGGACTTCTGCTACTCTTTCATTTGACGAAAGACATATCATGGCGGGAAATGAAGATGCGTACATGTTGTAGAATAACAATGGACAGTTCGATTATCACCTTTTTTTAAACAGCAAGCCCTCAGTTGACGACATTATGTAGGTTGTACGGTAGAGGAAAGCAATAAAATTACAACAGATGATTCGCCCCACTTGTAAAATACACTGGCCACTTTAGTGGCAATGTAAGTGTCGGGTCCGCCAGCCAATTTATTGGACTAATTGCATGATTAATTAAGTTAATAGCCTTCGATACTGGTGATTCAAATTTAGCGGACCTTTAGAGATGGCCTTGGAAGGCTGTGCCTTATGGATGGTCCATCAAATTTGTTTACAATTTGAAATATTATTCAATTTGTAATTATTAATTATTTTTATTGAGATTTTAAAAACCTCATTTTAATATTTAATCATTGTAGAAAATAATATTAACATAACCTAAATTAAACATGAAAACGGAAAAAACAACAGACAATAAAAAGATTTCAATCGCATCTGGGACTTGAACCCAGGACCTCTGCCTGTCCGGGGCAACCGCTTAACCAACTTAGCTAATGAGACCAGTACAATTTATGTTATCTTCATCGATATCATATCTCAAATTCAAGATTTTTTAATATTATTCTCCATTTTTTTAATCCCATATTATTGGCAGCTATCTTTATAATGATTACAAAGTTCCTAAGGAACACAATTGCAAACTAGACAGTGTCTTGGATTAACATCCGATTTTTTTATTTAAATGAGACATATATTGACTTTTTTATAAAAGTCTAAAGAACATATTCAATTTTTAACTATTCATTATTTTTATTGAGATTTTAAAAACTGCATATTTAATCATTGTAGAAAATAATATTAACATAACCTAAATGAAACATGAAAACGGAAAAAACGACAGAAAATAAAAATATTTGTCGCACCCCGGACTCGAACCCAAGACCTCTGCCTATCCGGGGCAATTTTTATTTTTTTCCGTTTTCATGTTTCATTTAGGTTATGTTAATATTATTTTCAATGATGATTATTGTGAAATTTTTATGTGTTCAGGCAACATTAAACTCTATGCGCTGGTGGTAGATGCTACATTAGCCTGCTGAATTTTTGTGGTATTGTTGCATTTGATCTAAGCAAATATTGATTGGTATAAGTTAATTTGTACCTACAGCCATAACCTCGTCAAGATTCAACCGTGTTATGATTGTGTAGTTCTAAAATATTCCTTCACCTCAGTAGGAATTTACAAATGAATTGATAAATTAAGCACTGTAGCTAATGCAGTTTTGCAGAACGCACTGCGATACCTGACTGATTCGAGCATTCATTCTGTAGAGTTCGAAAAAAAATCTACAATTTTATTAAATGTTTATTCTCATGGAGTGAGATTAAAACCAAGTGCAGAGACGCTGCATGAATTACTTCATATAGAGGAGTTTTTTCGGTATTCTATGCTTGATGTGGGAATTACCGTCATAGTTAGATAATGAGTTTATCGCGGGGTAAGAGAGGCTGTTGCTATTGAAGAATTGTATGACCATGTAAAGTAATCAAGATGATTGGACGATTGAACTCACTGGAATTGAAGATGATGCAGTTGTGCAGGATCCAGCGGGCGTCACTGGTGAAGGCCTCTGTGCTGCCGTACATCTTCTTGTCGATGTTCTCCCGCAGCTTGGAGAGGTCGTGCGGGTTCACCACGTAGTCCGCGTAGTCAGGGAACAGGAGAGGGTCCACGGGGCCTATGAAGGGCTCCGACTGGAAGGAAAACAATATAATCATGGCTTAAATAAGAACATGCATACAAGCATCATCAGTGTAACAACCCTTGGAGTCTCGAAAACGGCATAATGGTGTGTTTCATATATAGATTTCAACAAACAATAACTGTTTAATTGAATAAAGGAAACAACAGATTTATTCATAATATTACAAGCTTTTATAGAAGTGATCTAAGCAATAATATTATTAAAACATAGATAACATAATTAATTCAGATAAGACATTATAATTTTTACCCCTGCGAAACATGATAAATCTTTTGTTGGCTGCAAACGATTGAAATCATCGATTCAACTAAGCAGAAAATTTTATGCAATTATTACACCATAACAGCAGTGGGATGATTGTGATATAATATCATACCACAACAACTCATTGTGAGAAATCCACAACAAGAGAGAAAGAGAGAGCAATCATCACGTCTGTGTTTGCTATGTAAACTTGCCTAGAAAGTTTGTCCACTCATAGCAGCTGGTGATATTGATTTTGTGTGAGAGCAAAGATGTGTCTCAGTCAGGGAGAGATGGGTATGGAGAGTGTTCCATTGGCTGATTTAAAATAGGAAATAGTGTTGCCAGGTGTGAGAAAATCCCACACAGAATTAGTGACGTGTAAAAAGATGTAAAAGAGAAATTTCGAAACTTGCAAACGGTTAGTTATTAATACTGCTATAGTATTATATATAATTAGTGGAGGAAGTGCGATCAAAGGTTGGGTAGTAAAAATATTATTTAAAAAGGGTCACATCACATAATTGTGCCTAACAGTGACCATTCATAAATCAAACTCTTTTATTCAACACAATAAATTCACAAAGAATGCACGTTCTTCAATTTCTATGGGTATTTGATTATCAACATTCGACATTCCGTTATTTTCAGTCTTTGTCGTATTCATGCCTTGTGAAAAAGATGACAATTATGAGAGTATTTCAGCATGAAAAACATTATTATTATTATTTTTAGATGATTCATGACGGCCCTCCGTTGGGATCACCTATAATAATAATATGTATACAAATGTGGTGAAAGGGCAAAAAAAAAAAACCAAAAACAACTTACCCCATTAATAGACATCAATCTCCGTATTGCGTGTCTGAGTAGTTCGCAAAACTTGGTTAGGGACACTCTTCTCAAAGCGGGTGATCTGTAATGAATAAATTTCAAAAAATCAGTAGCGGTTCGTGGCCTATCCCATTGGGAGTATCGGAGGTTAAAAAAGGGAAAAAATTTCCTTCGGATGGAATAAATATTACCCAGAATGTCAATAAAACAAGAATTTTTTATAGCCTTAAAAATCCTGTTGAACTTTTCCACATGTTTTTCCTAGATCTAAAGGAATACTATCACATCACTGCACCAGTGATTAGCGACCTAACAAGATACAATTCGGCAATTCATTAAAATGTACGTTTTTTCACACAAAAAATTAATTAGAAATGAACTTATTTTAATAACAACTTAATATTAATAAAAAGGTTTTAATCACAGAAAAAAATCTGCTGATTTTTGCAAAATACTGTTCCGTACAAATGTGCGGTTTTCAAATCTCATAGTCGCTGAGCTCTTGGACAGCTAGCAAAGGCCCGAGGTTTGCATATCACTGCTCTAGCACCACTAGTATGTTTTGTATGAACTATTTCTTAGGAGAAAAAGTCCCACATGTGCTGAATTCATAATACAGATGTGGGATATCATTTCGGACTCGGTCTCGGGCAGTATCATTCGGACGGGTGTATTTTTTAGAATGGAGCGCAGTTTAACCTTTCTTTTACAATGCTAAAAATTTCTTCGAGCTCCGGTGCTGTTCACTCAGTGCACAGGGTACACATTTAGAATTATATCATTTTTAAGTTGAATAAAAATGAACAGTTTACATTTATTACTTTTGCAAATCATTTTATTAGTAGTACATATAAAATGAGGAAAAAACATAGGCCACGCAAAAAACACATGATACGTTCATTACATTCGGCAGTACTACTGGCAACCGCGCATCGTGGCACAGTGAGTGAAACCCCGTACTCTCTTCGCACACTACCGCTCCACTCGGCAAGATATCAACGCATGCAGCCATACGTATATATTAACTATTTTTTTCTCAATTTTTTTGACAAAACATTTTTTTCTGTTGCATTCGATGAATACTTTGACATATAGATGAATTGTTTTATTCCATACATAAATGTATTGCTGAGGAACACCTAAAATATGAACTCTGTGTTTAATATATTTACAGAGATATTCATCGGCAAAAATAATATTTGAATTTTTTTTTTATATGAATACTGTACAAGAGTCTCAACTGGTCCCAACCATGTGGAACCAGTGAGACTATGGCATCCCTAATTGGGGAATGTTGTGAGGCTGAAGGTATTGGGGAGTGTAAGGAGAAGAAGAGGAAGGTGGGGAAATACCTGACTATTCAGATTTAGTCACCAAACACGGCTAAAAGCCATTTCAAGCAACCTTTTAAATCTGAATGGTAGTCTTTCACCAGGGCGATACTGAGAGTATCTTCCACTCTGGAACGTGTATAAATATACTATATATTATTTTTAAATGAATTAATTGTGAAACAGTACAAATTAATTAAATAAAATTTCTCCTACTGCCATCATAATCAATGGAAATTGTCGATTGCGCAATGATGGATGGCTTAGCTAGTAGAGAGTTGAACCCATGACACCTGGTTGGGAACCCAATGTTTTGGACCGTTTGACTAACTAATCTATCCCTTTCCCATCCCAAACCCTTCTCCACTTAAGACATAAATATATATATAATTTTATTTCAAGTTTTATATTAATGTTTTAATTATCATATATTTAAGTAATTACATTTTTCAAAAATCTTGCTAATAATCTAGGTTGGTTGGAAGAAATTGCCACCTGGCAATAACCTTTGCTCCGATGAAATATTTAAATAAAGAGAGAAAATATAGCTCGTTCATTACTGGATTTCGAACCCATCACTATGTAACTCAAAATCAAGTGCACATACCAATACACGAGGGCAATGTGCAAATCACAAAAACCCAGACAAAAATCAACTCTTTTATGAAAAAAGAAGTTTCACATGTATACACATTTCCGTATGTGTTTATATAGTACATAAAAATAAATAGAGTTCATAAACTGCAGCATAAATTGATAAAGTAATAGAAAATGAGAGAAAGTAAAATGAGTTTAGGTTTGGCAACACAGCAAAATGACTGCCAGACGAAAAGTAAGTATGTGTGAGAGACCCCACAAATACATTGGCTGTAAACTCGTTTTGCTGTGATACAATTCGGTTTCGCACTGTTGCCAAGTTGGGCCAAATGAACAGATGATGATTTCATTCGTATTTTTGCTAGAATATTCCGTAACGATAAAATGAACAGCAAAAGTTTTAATGGTTTCCTTCATATTTTTGTTCGAATATTCAATAAGAATTTTCGACAAAATGGAGAGGAAAATAATGATTTTAATTTGAATAGATTACATTTTACGAAGCAAATATAATCTAGAAATAATAAAAGTAGATTATATTACAATATGGCTGCTTAATTACTGAAGAGTCATATAAAAATTACATAGGATTCATATTTCCTTTTGTAGGTACTTGTAGGACGGGTTGTTTCGGGGAATTTCAACATAACTAACTATCACGCCGTTTCTCCGCAGGGGTAGGCAGAGAGGACGGACCGCAAAACAACTCGATCTTGGCATACACTTCTTGCTTCATTCACATTCATACAATGCCTCATACATTCCCTTCTGTTATTTCAACATTTTGTCAAAATTTCGAAGTTAACACATTGCGGGAGGCGCTTAACGGCTGCGCAGCCTGTTTCATACAAAACTTAATTTTGGATTTGAGGCCAAAATACCCACCCAAACTGAATGATCTTTTTTTAAAAATTAAAGGTATAGTAAATACCTAGTACGGATTAGACGTATTTAATTTTTTTATGTGATAAATTATGAAATATAGGCAATTAAAAAAATCAATTTTTCATGATTTTAGAGGCAACTTCGGAAATTATTTGCGGGTTAACGGTAGTTTTGTTTAATTTGTCATATTTGCTATGTAAACATGATTACATAAAATAAAATATTTAAAAAAAAACATTTTTTCGGGTCGATGTTTTAAATTATGTACAGCAAATTTGTGTTCCAATGTAAATTAATCATTTTACATTTAAATTTAAGTCCATCATAATGCTGATTTTAACACTTTTAAATTTTTTTTTAATCATCATTAACCCCCAAATAATTTCCATAATTGTCAAATTTTATAAATCGTTATTTAAAAGTGAATTAAAAACTATACCATCAAAACACCATGTTCTGTTTACCGCTTACCGCTGCTTCTGACATCACATGCGCAGTTTTCAATCTCAACTATAACTAGATAAGGTTTTACCAGCTGTTTATCATGCTTATGGGTTATAATTTCACTGTTTACAGTGTTCATTTCGTTCGTAAAATCATTGTTTGTTTATTGCGACTACTAGAGAGTTTTTGCGTGAAAATTCAATATATTCATTGAAATTTTAACGAACTTGTCTACGTAATAATTTATACCCCTTCCACATTACAACATGGTGGCAGTTTCTTTGGTGATTATTTCTTCAGTGACTCTGGGAGGAGAGGATTTCTAATGATACCTCAAACCTATTATTTCTTATGATGCATAACATATTTATTTTTATTTCAAGCCATTAAAGGTACCACAATGTTTCAAACCTATTGAAATTTGCATATTTCTCTCGCAAAACTATCTACTGTAACTCTTTGTCAAGTCCGTGACAGGCGCATACGTGGAAAACTGCCAGAGGCAAGCAATTATAATTTCCCTTTCATACATAATTCAAAGCATTAAAGGTTAAAATCGTATCCAAAAATTCTAGCCAGATGGTAATAAAGTTCGAGAGCTTAGGAATAGTTCTGTATCATTCCCGTTTTTTTGTGATATTGATATATTAGTCTGTCGGTATTATGTTATTCATGGTGGGTGTTCATAAGGCTTTTGTATCGAACGTCACGGCGCATTTCATATGACCAAGATGACGCTACTTTATGCTGTATTTACGTGCCAACCCTTCCACTTCGCTCGCTAGACTGACAAAGGCGGGGCACGATACGCTGTATTTAGGTTGTATCCCCCCTCCGCCATCCAAGGGAGAAGACCGAACAGGATTGGTCAAACCCATCGAATGCACGAGGCGGTTTACAAAAGGCCCCGGTACAAATGCCAACTACCCAAAATTTTAATTTAGTTTACAAGAGTCCCGTTATATTCATAACAGACAAACATATATATATTGAACGGTGGGACTCTTGTCAACATTGGTATTTATAAATTAGGTATAAAAATGTTAACATTAAGTTGTTGTAAGAATTCTCCCGTACACTGTCGAGGCCCTCAAAATAAACTTGTATATCCGATTGTAAGCTTAATAAAAATGGTGGGAAGAAGTAGCTTAAATGAGAGGAAACGGTCGAGTGAGTTCTATTGTTGCATAATTTTAAATGTTGGAAAATAAACCACATATAAACACAAAACGCTATACCATACGATACCTCGATAACACGGGGCGGATCGAGCGTTCATTCGCAAACAAAGCGCACGGTTCTATCGCGTCTTATAAATACTCCGCAATAGACGCCGGATACTCTCATCAGTCACATCACTCGACACGCAACAACAACTCGACCGCTCTGCTCCATTCGCCTATTCTTCCCACCTGAACATCTCTAAACCACCTTTGACTCTGCAATTCCTTCACACGTCGCATCTTCTACACTTTGGATAATTCTGGACCAAGTCTACATACTTAGCAGCCCGCCGACTGGAAGACCCACCCCTATTTGGAATGATATGGAAAAAGCTATATCGGACCACTTGTCGTCTATATTGACTGTAAATAATAATAATAATTGGATGATTATAGTATAGTGCCGTTTTTGTGAAAAATCACCTCAAGGGCTCTGTAAATATATAACCATCTAAATGCAATATGTACAGTCCGCTTCTCTGCACAAGCATTGCTTAAAAGAGAAGTATAATATTGTAATTAATGAATTTGTATTAAATTTCAGTAATGAAAAAAAGATCATTGGAAAAAAAATATTTGTATAGCGACCTTTAGGTGACTTTCGCCAAAATGGGGCTATAAAAATCATCAAAATATTATTATTATTATCACATACTAAATCATTATTCAATAGATATGAATACCTAAATATTGTTTAATATCTAGGAACGGTCAGAACGCTAATACCTGTGGACCCAGTATCGATATATCTGATATGCGGCGGTATCATAATAAGCATTTCTGATACCAACATGCTAGGTTATGGCCTAGTCTTCCAGTTTAGGTCTTAAAAAAGTTGGATTAAATGTGAGCTATGGACTTTCTTTGAACGCTGATAAATTCTTAATTAGTTGCGGATATGAATGTATTTTGGTACAATTCACCTACATTAGTAAGGAGACGCTGACATTCTACAATCTTTCCTTCGATTTATAGCAGTTAAATTTGAGTATAAAGTTCTCGAAGTTTTGTATGCAATCCATACAATATTCGTATTCGATTACCGCCTATTGAACCGCCAATCCGACTGCTCATGTGACGTCACATTCAACCAGCCATTAACCTAACCTAACCTAACCTAACCTAACCTAACCTAACCTAACCTAGCCTAAGCTAGCCATAGATTCGTGCGGTTTGGGCTTTAAAATATTTAAAGTATTTTAACCATGAAAATTAACTTTAAAAAAAAAATTAAAAAACAGAAAATTAAGTTAGAATGTCAACATTCATAAAAAACTGGAATGCAGGTCCTTATTTTAATGAATCCTTAAAGTTTCTTGATGCAGAGGTTGTTTTTGTAATATGCATTTGTATTATTTTCACAAATTACAGATTACACATTAGCAATTTTTCTATTTGAATGTATGCATAATGTTAATGTAAGTAAAATAAACATTAATTAAATTCAATAATAATACAAAGAACAAGGAAGGCGACGTGGGGAGTTTAGCCGCTAATTTCTGACATGAGTTGAAAATGTAAATAGTCGACGCAGCATCTATATTGTCAATTGATAAGACATTGGGATACAAGCCACTGGGACGCAAAGTCCTGGGACACTGGGACACAAGACATCTCTTCAGAGGGTTAATTTCTTTAAAAATTTATGTCAGGCTATAAATAAGGTCCAGTCTTCGCTTGCCCTTGCATCCTGCTTTCACACACACAAGGATGAGGATGGGTGATGGAGATAAGGGGAGAAAAAAAATTACCACAGAGAAGAACAATGAAAGTGACATTTTAGCATGTTTTATTCTTATTCTATTGGTTCTTTCCTATTATTTATTGATTTAGAAACAGTATTCCAGAAAAATTTCATTATAATATTTTTCTTATTTTCAAATAAATACCACACAGCAGGCTTTGAGGATGCTGTGTGGAGGGTCTTTTTAAGGAAGATAGGAAGTTCTGGAAAGAAAAAAGGTATGAGGGATGGGTGAGAATCTGGGGGTCAGTGTGTCCAGGAGTGATGGACGTATTCATCCATCCCCCCCATTGTGGTACAAGGCGATGGGTCGAGAGTCCGGTTAGAGAGGTCAAAGGGTCTCCCTCAATCGCCCTCCCCCGATCCAGCCCACCACGTTGTTGGTGGGGAGACGAGTCTGCGGCCAAATCTTACCCCATGCCAGGTAAACAATGGCGGGTAAACCTTATCCCATACCGGCACTCCTGGTAAGTCACCTTCCGTAACGAACCACTTGGGGTGACCTACAGCAGAGGTGTTGGTTATCCAATGAATGATTCCCGGGGTGAGGGTACCCATACCCGCCTCCCAAATTGAAATAAAAGTAGGGCTACATTAATAAATACTTGGAGGTTGATTGTAAAAGCTGTGTTAAAAAGCATAATTGAAAAATTGTATTAACTATTGATAATAATTGTAGCGAGGTTGGTTGGCAACCAATTCATGTTCATGTTGTTGTCACAATCGGTAGTATTGTTGTAATTTTTGGCGTTGTTTAAATTGGTGGTGTTTTAGCATTTTAAGTGCGTTGGAGCACTTTATTCCATTTTTAACGCAACATTTAATACATATTCTATGATCCATTTTTTTCAAAAGTAAAAAATCAAAAAACACACAAAAACGTGACTAACCTTTCCAGTTGTCAAAAACAAACCACTAATCCAAAATGGCTGATAATGCTAACATATGATAAACATATGTGTACCAACATAACAAAAAAAAAATTCGATAATCGAATGTACACAGCCCGCAAAAATTCAAAATCACCTATTCTTTTGAACACACCTCGTACACAGCCTGCGAAAATTCAAAATTCACCTTTTGTTTTGAATAAACCTCGTATGTACCTTTTTAGAAACTTTAACTCAAAGAAAAATAATAGTATTGAGCAATAACATTATGATAATATCCACATTGATACTTGGTTTGTTCATGAATACTATAATTTCTTTCATTAATAATAGTTAACAACAATTTATAATTGTTGTCGGTGCTTAAAGTCACCTAAGTTAAGTTTAAATTTCGCCAACACTAAAAAAAAAACATATTTAAAATACAAAACAAAATCTAAAAATAAAAATGTTCATATTATTCCAAAAACAGAATGCGAAGTGACGTCAGATGTTCCAAATGCAATGGTACCAACATAACAAGGTGGTTTGACGAGATGATTTTTTATTCACTTTTAAATAACCATTTATAAATTCTATCTATAATTATATACAATAAAATATATATATATTCAGAGTCGGTGGAATTTGCTGATCCATATGAACATATATTTTTAAAGCCATTATATTTTTCGCTGGAGTTCCATATTGTGGGTTGGTTTCCTTTAGATTTGCGAATAAAGGTGTTCAGCACAAAGTTGGTATTTCATGGAAATAGTCTAATTTAAAAATTGGTATTTTTCTGGAGAGCCAGCATGGGATTCTAGAAGTGTGAATTTGGAAAACATAAATAATAGCATTCTAAACACAGGTATGGTTTTTCTCAGGATTGCATTGGCATGTGAGTTAACAAGCATGAATTTCACAGAACACAAATAATTGCATTCAGAACACGAGAATGGTTTTTCTCTGGAGTGACATAGTATTTTCACAGTATCAAATAAAGATTACAAAAAAACCGCAGAAGGTCTGAAGGAACCTGTCAGGTGTAAATCCTTACTTGAAGGTAAAACATTGCAGAATATTTTGACAAACCTAAGCAGCTACGGAGCTCGAGTCTGAGGCTTTGAAACCCAGCGAGGGACAAAAATTGATTTAATGAGATCATTTATGTATTTGCAACCTCGTTCTGGTTTTTTATGTTTTCTCTCTCCTACAACTCGTGTCTCTTCAAGATCAAAGTTCACTCCTTCTTTTCCTTAAAAATACACTATCCACCCAGCATCCCTAAGGATGACATAACCCTGAGGTAAACCTCCGCAGAGTTAACATAAAAGCAACACCTAGGGACATTGTACTATGGCGGCAACGGAATCCTATCAATTCTTGATATTTTGGTTTAGATAGGATTCAATGTTCCAGATAATTTTATGTAAAGTTGCCAACACAGGCTTTTAATACTTCCGAGGTGCAGACCCAAGTTACCAATAATAATTAATAGTTAATCTTTGGAACGCTGAGCTCCCACGATTTAATATATCCGTAGTATGCAGAGGGTAAATTTGCGCGCAGCCTGTCTGAATCTATTTTCATAATAGCTTACTTGTTTTTTGCAAATGTTTTTGTAAATTGTACCGTCTTACCAGATGTGTTTAAAAATTGTATATATCTATTATAAGTAATTTCCCCAGAATAGCTACTTATATTCAAAGAAACGATTTTTTCACAGAGCCAATCGGATATGCGGGCATTCAGCGGACATAAATTTTGCATATCCGATGGGTAATTTCAGAGCACAAAGATTAATTGCTTCAGAGGAAATGTGGACATTTTCCACATGAGCTACAGAAAATTTGAGTATGAACTTACAATAACATATTAAGTAGGATAGAGTACTGCAATTGTACTGCACCCTTGAGGTGATGTTTTACAAAAACGGCGGTATACAAATCATTTAAATATTATTATTATGATGGTACTAAATTACATTGGTTGCTATTTTTGCACCTCTCTTCCAAGGTATTGATTTATTAACAACCTTTACAATGCTGGCCTTTATAATCTACCTCACATCATGTGGCATGTTTTGGCATAATTAGTTTTAGAGAAACTTTACGGATCACATATGTGACATTTGCGTACAGGGATATCCGCCGATGTATTGCATATGCGACATCCGCATAAAACAGGTTAATGGAGTGTTAAAATATAAAAATAAAGAAGATTACCTCTTGCTAGTATCCGATGCGTGCATGGCCACCACGCACTCTTGACAGGCCCAGGGTGCCTGGGGGGTAGGCCCTCGGCCGGGAGGTGGCAAGCAGCGCTGGTGGTAAGAACGCGGGCAGTTGGAACAGCGCAGCGGGGCCTCAGGGCGGTGGCAGCGCCAGCAGAATGGGTCCACGCGCGAGCCGTAACGGTCCACCGTGATCTTTATGTTGGAGTGTATCGGCTGCAAGCAATCATTGGTAAGATATATAAATCTATGGTCTTGCGGTCACTGCATCCAATCTTTCCCGAGCGGCGCCTAAGGTCTGACCAAAAACAAAAGACCGTTCCTGGAATGAAGCGGGAGGCGAAGCGCCATGGCATGCCATCAAAGAACTACTAATAACTCATGCCCTTTCTGTGCACAGCAATTGATCTGCTTCTGCACATTTCTTTTGTTTGCAGTCTAGCTATATCTATTATACATTCCAATTAGTTCAATTAATTAGTTCCATTCCAATCAGTCCCATTCTTCTTCTTCTTCCTGACCCATCAGGGTTTGGCCACATTTTGATGACTACCGCATGAAGAAAGCTAGTAAATAGTTAAATAATTCAATTGACCAAGAAATTCGAGACAGATAAAGCAGATCAAATTTCATGAACTATCGCACCAACAGAACATATGCTTTTTTCTTTTCTCTTTATGCACCAGACATATATATATTTATATTTTATAATGAGAAATTAATAGATTGTTCACACACGAGTAAGAACAATCCAATTATTAAAACTCAATTATAAAATCACTTCATACAAAGATCGACATGTGTATTACATGTACTGTAGACGTGCCGAGTTATGCATTCTTGTTTTCATTGTTTCCTTCCCAAAGGCAACATTAATGCACACATTTTTATAGTCACATAGAAATTGTAAAATATCTTAACTATTCTCCTATAATAAGCACAGGATTAAGGAGTGTTGGGAGATCTAAACTTAGGTGCTTGGACAGTTTGGGGGTAAACATGAGATGGGATGAGACAGCAGGACAGTCGGGACTCTAATGGTTGTAAGGCTAATTAATGATGATGATAAAATTAAAACATAGTCAAAATCCAATATCCACGGCAGTGGCGGCGATTTGAGCCATAACCCTTCCAGCACGGCTTGATATGATCGTACATTCAGGACAAAATATATGTAAAGGTATAATGCAGCACTGGAGCTCACGATTGTGCGGTTATGTTTTCGAAAAGAAGGGGGGAGGGGGAAATTTATCTTTTTAAGTTTTCTGGTCTGATAGGAAGCTATGGGCCTTCCACACAACTGGTTTGGTCGATACTACATCCTTTTTTAAAGTCAAGCCTACCAACTTAAAAGAAAAAAATGTCAGGGCTGAAGGGGATACGAACGGCAACGGCAGTGGCGATTATTTTGAACCATAAAGCAATACTTCTTGCTTGCCGTCAACGTTCCAGTGAATATTATTAATATTGATGATTAATTTTTGGTGTGCGTCTTTTGTGTTATGAATTTAGGTAATTACAAATCAGGTGACCTGATTAACTTCATGTTACTATGAAGTGCGCAATCGATCGCTAAAACAAATAAACAGAATTATAATTGCATCATCCAATTACATGATGTCTTCAATTGAAAGAAGCTTGCCACTTAATTTTGGCATGCTTTATTATTCCTACCCGGGTGTTACCATAGTGTGAATGTACAAAACATGCACCATCACCCTTGGGTACATCGATGTAGCAAAAATAGGATTATTTTATGCAATCTGTAATACGTACCACCATTTTGTTTAATACATTATTATTGCGAGTACTATTCAATGGACTTGTAAGAGGAAAGTCCGCCAAAATAAAACGCATTGATCTAGTATTCATAATTAGTTAAAGTAAATTGATTTTCTAAATGTCCAATTAATGTGGTATAGATCACAAAGTCATATGGATAACAAATGAAAAATAATATAATTCTTTTTGTTATTCGAAATGTTGGGTCTCGAATTATCTAATTCAGTCATTGCTCATAAATATAAAAATAAGTGATTTGTTGCGATAAATAATGTTAAATCTCCCGAGAAGAATTTCTGCATAAACAATATTTGTTTGACATTAAGATAAGGTATTTTCAAAAAAGTGTTAAAAAGTTACATAAGATCATAACAATTGCAAACACAAGGTGGCTGAATCAATAGTGTATTTAATATAGTGAATTAATCCGAAGTAATTAATTAAAATAAGTAATTAATAAATGTAAACCATACTCACTTTGTCCGATTTGGGAGGAATTTCAACCATTTTGAGCAAGGAATCTTCTACGTCAGTATTGTCATCAGACCAGTCTGGTTTCCCGGAGACAGCCTTCAGGAACTTCTTTTGCTTAATTACAAATTCAGAATTCTGCGAGCGCATAGAACGCTTGCCATCCTTTTGTATGGACAACTCGCTCGAACTTGAGTTGGCACTGCTCGCTCGACTTTTAATAGTTTTCTCAGAAGGTGAAGGCGAATGGAGGGAAGAATCAAACATATCCTTCCGGGACTTCCTAATCTTGTGGGCAATCTGGGTGGACTCGTTAATAATTTTAGATTCCTTGGCAGAATTGATTAGAGACTTCAGTTCTCTGCTCATTCCAACCTTACTATCCTTATCTGGAGAACTATTGGAATCAGTAGGTAGAACTACTTCCTCCATCTCGTCCTATAACACATAACATACATTCTAATGTAATTGGATGACAATTAGAGTTCCACAGTCACTCATTGAAACCCTTCTCCAAAGTAAGATTCCACATAATATTATGCTTATAGCTTTGGGAGAGTATATTCATAAGGCAGCTGATGTATGGATTTCTGTATACAAATGAAACGCAATAATAATTGTTGTAAATTAAGTTTGTAACCAAACCTGCATTCAGTAGTGTTGGAGAGTATGATCTTTGGCAACAATACCCTTCACAGTTTAGTTCTAACAACTCACAACGCGTTTTTGCAAAGGCAGGCTTGCCGGATTGCTTCAATATACAGTATATACACATACATGACGTGAAAACCAACGTATCAAAAGTATGGCGCCGTGTTTGTCGACAAAACTACAGTCGTCTCTTTCCCACTACAGCAGTTCAGATGTGCATTCTCGGGGATGGATATTTGAGACACCTATGATAAAACAGGTCGCTGTTAAACCTTCGTGGAGATGTCAGAATGGGTTTATGTCTTGGCTTAAGTTAAAAAATAACTTTTTGTATCAGATAAATACCATTATTTATTTTTTATGATAAATATTAGAAAAACACATGCAATCTTTGCTAAATTTGACAAAAGAGCCGTTAAATTTATTGCATTAATCCTCCACATTGTCGAAATGATTAACGAACCAATATTCTGAATTTTTTTATTTGTCATTTTAAAAAATCCCATTTGGGAATTGAGGTGGTATTCATGCATTTGTACAAAAAAACCTACATTTCCCGTGATGAAAAAACAGTCCCAAGTTCATATAGGGGAGCCAAGTTCATATTGAAAAATAAACTACGTAGAACCTGGTAGAATCTCGTGTCATGCGCGGTAAAAAGAGGGGGAGGGATGAAGGGGACCAACACAATCCATAGATCGTTATAAACCTTCATTTGAATAAAAAACATTTCTTGTGTTTTTTTTTATACTTACAACACCAGAGGTTTTTTATTTCATCGATTACCTAAAAATTCAGAAGATTAGTGAATGGTATATCTATGATTTAGAATAATCTATTAATTTTGTAACTGGATTGAAGTTAGGTTGTTTTCTAATTATTCATCTAATAAGAAGAAAAAAGTAGGCAAATAATCCATAAAATAACGATATTTCTATAACTCAACAAAAATAATGCCCCTTTCTTTCTATACCCGCTGTTAAACAACTACTGGTTATAATAACAAGATATTTTATAAAGTCATTATTATTCCCAAAAATATAAAATGTTTTGCAACGAATTATTAATTGAAAAATAGAGCTTGTTAAGACGTTGGTTAGTGTAGTGGGTAAAATTCTAGGAATATCGCAAAAAGGTTAGGAACTGAAAAGCAATCTTAGGTAGTTACAAGTCATTTATTTTGATAGTTGTGAGGTTAGTCTTAAACTAGAGTTAATCTTAATTAGACACAATAATTCAATAAAACTAGATAGACCAGTACTTAAATCTACTTGTAAAGTCTTTGTACTTAAAATTAACTAATTACTTCGTTAAATCTACATAAAAGGTTGTATTCTTAAAATTAGAGGTTCACTGGCTTAATTGTATGAAAAAGTTGTTTCTTAAAGTTAGAGATTCACTTGGCTGACAGGGTGGAAGAATTATCATGAGAGTCAGAGGCACTTCCCTTTACAGATGGCTGTCCAGGGTCCAGTGGCTGCTTTGTATGCAGAGTCCCCGCGTTCACACTAGGTATCCAAGTACCTCCGGATCGGGAGTAGGTACAAACGCGGCGATAATCAGAGGCCTGGGCGACTCTGCCGTAGATCTCCGAAGGGCGGAGATCGGACTTCCTTCTCGGATGGAAGCGTAAAATTCACTCGTTGTCAGAGGACCTGGGCGGCCTCTCCAAGGAGCGAGAATAGGAACCTTCCTGGGCGGAAGTTTCAAGTCAACTCCTGTGCTTCCTGCGCGGAAGACTGAACCCGACTCTTCTCGTCAGAGAGCCCCTGTTGGGATCTCGTTCTTCCTTGTTCCGTCTCATTCGGCAGCGGGCGACTGCTCCCACGGTCATTATGAATTGTCGGGCCACCAGGGTCGGTTTTATGACCTCTATTGGCAGTCTCTCCGAAGGGCGGCTCATTTCCTTTGAAGTTTATATTGCTGTCCAATAAAATCTCCAAAGAAATGCCGACTTTCTAAAATAGTAATTAAGGTTGGTTTATTTTACGATACTTTACAATAGGCTCGGCTAGCCTTTGTGCTAATTTATTTTATGGCCGGTCTAGTCTGGGAATTTAGTCATTACTTATAGGTGTTACAAAAGGATATATCAAGCTTCATATTGCAAGGCTTCGTATTGAAGCTAACTGGTGCTCAATTGTTTTATTTCTCTTATCAAAGTTTAATAAATAAATATAGCAGATAGGTTTGAAAAATCTGTAAACATTGATCTGATTTAAATAAACATAATTTTATGATTATTTTATAGCTCAGTAGGTAGTTACCATTACAAACATTTTTCAGAAGGTACCTAAGTATTTGCCTGCTTTGGAATTAAATTATCTTATTCCTTATATTTGAAAAAAGAATTTACATTTGGGTTCTTTTGCTTATACCATTCTTAACCAAAAAACTGAAAAGTTTTATCAATAGAATCTATAATCAAATACTATACCGAACACTATTTACAAGACTTGCAACATTAAAAATACATAATGGAAAACATTCAGGTATATTACTTATGATGATTGATTACCTACGAAGAAAAATAAACATTCATTCCATATAATATAAAATTTTTGGTGCAAACAAACCTAAATATGAATGGCAGTAAGACAGTAAAATCACATACCCACTTAATGTACACAATCCCCAATCCTGTGATGCAGCCATGATCAAAGTTATTTTATGAACTGAGTTGTGTTGTATACCTATTTTTTTTATGTATCAGGAGTATTATGAGGTGGGGTCTCATCAACGGGGGATCAAGTCCTTCAATTTGGAGAGAGAAGAAGAAAGGATGACACAGACTGAAGAAAAGATGGAGGGGTCTGTTAGAAAGAGGCACCTGCCCGTGGACAACACACACTCCCTTGAGGCCAAATTTGCCAGAGAAGCAGAGAAAATCATAAAACTAAGGGTAATGTTTAAAAATACATGAAATAGACAATTGACCCAATAGCCACCCACACAGTGGCAGAAATAGATGCTCTTACATGTCTGAACAATTCAAAATGGCTGCCTTGGTGTAGTATTATCAAAAAAATATTGTTGCAAACAAATTTGAGATGTAGAACATTAAAAAAATAACTTATGCTTCACCACCGTTTTTGTGTTAAGTTGTGGTAATAAACATATTTTAGATGAATTTAATAGTCTTGCATTAAAGTAATCCCTTGCATGTATTTAAAAATAATAATTTAATATGTCAGGTAAATGCGGATGCTGTCAACTGGGAGCTGAAGGAAAGGCTCAAGAGTCTGGAAGCCACAAAGGACCGCCAGCAGCAGAATTTAGTCAAGCAGCAGATGAAGTATGAAGCCCTTGAAATGAGGCTCCAGAACGAATTGAGAAATAGGGAAAATCTAATCAAGAAGTGAGAAAATAATCAAAATATTTTAAATGTATAAATATGTATATATTTTTTACAGAAACTCCACACAGGAGGCCCTGAGGGAAATAATTTCCCTCAAGACCTATGTCATCTTTGGGATGCTGTGTAGAGGGTCTTTTAGAGGATAGGATGGAGTGAACCTGGGTCTTCAAGAGACCCATGTTGTAGGAGGGAGGAGATACAAAGGCCAGCAAATCCTTCCACAGGCGAGCTGTTGAACACAAGAACGAGTCATAGAAGCGACACATTCTCATGTGGCAAATGTCAACCATGTATAACTGTTGGGTGCGCGTTTGATGTTTCCCGACTGTACACTGGTTCCGAAGGGATCAATGACGCTAGTTCCATAGAGCATCTTTCATTGAAATACCGGTAGAACAAGTACTGCATTCCCACCTGACATCTGTGCTCCAAAGATTGCAATCCGTTGGTTAAGATAAGTAATTCTATCAAAAGGATCGCCCGTTTCTGGAGAGAGTCGAGAGTTTTTTCAGATATGTATTTTGGGGCTCCCGACCAGAGCTGGCTGCCAAATTCTACAGTGCGGCACACTTGCGATTTGCACAGAGTCAGCAGTTGTGTACTATTAAAGTATCTGCGGGCTCTGTACAGTGCACCTAGCTTCTGAGGCTAATTTTACTCTAGCTTCAATGGAGCCCCCATAAATGAGCTGGTCACTTAGGGTTACACCAAGCATATCAATGGAGGGCTTGTTAGGAAGATTGCTTCCATTACAGGAGACTAGATTGTCATTTTGATTCCTTTTAGATATAATCAGATATGATTGGGTCTTTGAAACATTAAATTCGACGAGGTTATTCTTACCCCAAGAGGAAACCCTATTAAGGTAATCGTCCATTCTCTGTTTCAAAGCCTTCTGAGCCATTGGAGTTTGTGTATCCTTTGGGGGCTTGTCAAACAAAAAGCTTTTATGGACTGTACTGTTATTTGCGTAACAATGAATTGGTGTACATCTCAAGAGGTCATTGATGTGCAACAAAAACAAAGTCGGCGACAGAACCGATCCCTGTGGGATGCCAGAATTTATTGAATGCGAGGAAGAGATGAAACCATCAGCAACCGTCTGAATCAATCTCTCCCTCAAAAAGTCGGCAATCCACGTACACAAGGATACGTCTGTAAGAAGGCAGTTTGTTGACAAGTCCTCGGTGCAAACCCGGTCAAAGGCCTTGGAAATATTCAGTGCCACTGTTTGAGTTTCACTATGACGTTCCGGGAACCGCCCCCAAACATGTGTCACATATGCGTTAAGATCACTGAACGCGCGGTTCCGCCGGAATCCGTATTGACGATCATTAGTAATTTTGTTCTTCTCGGGTTATGTGAGTAGTTTGTCATTGATCACATGTTCCATCACCTTGGCCAGAACTGATGGGATCATTTTGGGGCGGTAGTTGGCCGGGTTGGAGCGGTCACCTTTCTTAGGTATAGAATTAATGACCGCCCTTTTCTAACCATAGGGTTCAGAGTCACATTTTAAAGGGCTTTGTCAAAATTGGAGTATTTCTGCAGCACACCTCTACAATTTCAGGGCAGGTATTTCGTCATTCCCACTAGCTTTATTAACATCGAGACCCCGTAAGACGTGGAGTACATCCCGATGCCGGATCCTCAGCTTTTTCATATAGAAACTGCAGTGAGGAACTGACTGTGGGATGGCGCCTTGATCATCGAGAGCCGAGTTTTTCGGGAACATTCTCCCTAACAGGTTGGCCTTTTCGGTGGCGGGGTTCACTAGTGAACCGTCGGGTCTGGTAAGAGGTGACTGACTGGATTTGCAGAAATTGCGACCTATGGGGCCTGCTAGCGATCAGAATGCTCTGCTGCCGTGCAAGCAGGCAACTAGCCTTTTGCTGATCTGTAGGTCGTGGTCAAATTTTGACCTGTTGATGAATCGATTGCTTTCCTTTACCAATTTTTTATATACTGATCTGTTTTCAAGTTCGAGATGTGTTGTAGGCTCGGTAAGCCGCATTTTTCCATCGAACTGCTTTGGAGCATTGTCGACTGAACCTTGGCTTTGAGCCTACACCAGTTTGTTTAACGGTGGATTGAATGAAGCCATCCATCTCATTTGTGATGACTTCACCAATTTCCTGGGTACATCAAGGATCCGAAGTCTGAAAACAGACAGCTGACCGTGACATATGGCATTTCCTACACAGGAATAGGCGTGGCTTCTAATAAAGGCCATCTACAAATTTGCCTTTGAGTCAGTTGGATGCGGATTCCATTTCTATCTTGGCACACAATCCTTGCCACATTCACATTCATACATTGTTTTATACATACTCTTTTCTATCAACGCTTGACACAACCCAACATAAGTATTCAATTCAGTTGATTAGGCCTTGTTTTCCAAGTCCCCTAGCACAACATCGAAAAGATTTTATCAGTTATGTCGATAATTTGTTTTCATTTCCAAGCATGACCGTAGATTGCCAAATGAACAAACAATAATTCATGATGACTATTGATTTTGTTCGGTGTAAACTATTGTTTATTCATTGGTGATTTGCAATCATGGTCGGGAACGAAAACAAGTTACCAGCATAATCGATAAAATCTTCTGGATGTGTTCATCCTAGGGGGCCTGGGGTGTTCCCGACTTTGCTTATCCACTTGTGCGTACATTCTTCTGATATTACTTTCTCTCTTCAAACCATCTAAGCGTCCCTATCTAAAACTTGTTATTTACGATGACCATCTCTGGTCTGAGAGCTTGTCATGGTATATAAGGATATACATAACACTTTTACATACTATGTACGAGTATATATGAATTTTTAATGATAAAACTTTCATGTTTTAATTGATTTTCTGAATTATTACATTTTAATTTTTGTAAGACATATTTTAAAAAAAATCATCATCATTAATTTTTTGTACTTTTCCTAGTCGGGTCAGGGAACCCATCACTAGGTACTACTTCAGCGGTCTCATTTCATTGCAGGCTCAGCCTCTCTTCGCACCGCCTCAGCTTAGTCTGGGATGGTCAACTGGACATCTTCCCTCTGGAAATGCCGCCAATATCTCATGTAGAAGTCGCTCTACTGGCATTCTGGGCGCATGTCCAAGCTACCATCTTTACTACACAAATATAAAATTATGTGATTACAATTTGTCAGAGTTTCAAACACGCGTCAGATCTGCACTACAGTGGAGAGCCATACCTCCTCGGCCATAGAAACGCTGGCCCGCTGCGAGCGAATTCGGGAAATCTTGAGCAAGGGGTATGAGATGGCCGCCACAGCCATCAACACCGTGAGGGAGCAGTACCAAGAATTCCAACTGAGGCAGCAACAGCAGCTGTGCGATTTAGAAAACAAACGTAACTATTTATTGTGTTCAAGTTTAATATATAGAACTTCATTTTTATTGAAAGTTTTTAAAATTTAATAACTATTTTTCATTTTTATTAGCAGATGTAACTCTTTCAGTATTAAATTCATAGCGGCTGGAAACTCCACTATAGCTAATGGAGCCAGTTGTTTGTATAAAAGGATTATTGAGACCATTCTGAAATATCTTCTGGTCCTTTGCTGTATCACTTCAGTTTCTTGGATGCAATGATTCAATTTTTTGATTGTATATTTAAAATATTTTCAAATGGTAAACACTGGACTCTCTTTTGGCACTATTTTTTTTTACATGGTTTCGAAACAACACGGTGCTACGTCCCTCGCATGTACTTACTATTCAGTAGATTAGCCAGCCTTCCTAAATACCAAACTTACAAACTTCAATCTGTTTGCAAGGCCTTTCACCGGGTCTCAGAACACCTTTGTAAACTTCACTGGCTCAAGTGCCCCCAAAAGAATCCAGTACAAATTGAGCTGGATGGTGTTTAAATTCTATATTATGTTTGTAACCAACTCCTCAGCAGAATGAGTGGAAATTTGGCCTACTTTTGTGATTACCGCACAAGAGTCCCAAATGTCTAGAGTCAGAAGGACAATGGCACCCCCAATTTGGAGTATGTTTTGAGATTGGAAGAAGTGGGGTAGAGAAGGAGGTGGGGTAGAGGAAAATACCTGTTCATCATACATGATTTCGATTCTGAATGGTGATTTCTCTCACCGGATAGGTACTGAGGAGTGGCATGCATTGCTCTATGACCAAAGGTAGGCTGTGTGTAGTTTATCAAGTTCGGGTATGAGTTGTGCAATGAATATTTGAAAATGACTGCTTTATTATCAATGGTAACTGAATAAATGAGTATACAAGTTCCTTGTAAATTCACGGAAAATAATGCATTACTAGAAATTTGTAGCCTTTAAAATTTTTTCTACAATTTCTTCTTATGGGTCAGTTTTGTTAGGGTAGGCACAGCTTTTCAGCGTTTATGGACTGCACGTCACTGATACTGAGAGTATTTACCAATAATCTAATCACTACCAAAATTCAGACAGTAAAATTCCAAACAGCAATTACTACATAGATTTCCCTTATTAACAGCAATATTTTCATTTTTAAGATGCCGGTGAAATTAAAATTAACCAAGTAAGCCAAGAAAAATGGGCAATGCAAGTTCAACAAAATGAAGAACTTATAGAAAGTTTGAGAAAACAGAATGACCTTCAAATGAATCTTATTAATGTACATAGTCTGAAAATTGAACAAGTCACCAAAGAAAAGGAAAATATTATTGAAATTTTACAAAAAGAAAAAGATCTGCAACTTGACTTGAATAACCTACATATACAGAAAATTGAGGAAGTGACAAAAAATAATGAAGAAACAAAACATTCTTTATTGGAGGTATTAACAGAATAATAATGTTGTAATATTTTTATTAAAAAATATCCAAAATAAATATATAAAATATCTAATATAATTAGGTACCTATATTATATTCTTCAGTCCAAAGGTCACATTAGCCTCGAAATGTATTCAGTTCTGTTGACATTTTCACATGTTCCATGTTAAAATATTACTTTGAAATTTCAAACATTTTGTATTACTAGTATAATAAGAACCATTGATTGTTATCAAATAAGAAAAAAATAAATTATTCATACATATTTTAGAAAACAGATAAGTGTTAATTGCTTTTCATGATCCTTGTACATTTCTCTATTAGTTATGTATGTGTTCATAGCTAATTTTTTTTTTATATAATACCTCCAATGATCTAAATAAAAAATAATTGTTAATGATTTCAGAAAACTGAAGAAATTGCTTCTTTAAATGCTCAATATACATTGTTTATGGTAAACTCTGCTCAAAAGATAACCGACTTAGAAATTAAAATGAAGGATAATAACATTATGTAAGATAATTTATGTTATTACATTACATTATTAAGTTAGCTAACCACCACTGGTAAGGGTTACTATTTTGAGCGGCCTTCATTATTTGAAGGCTTATGATCGCTGACGATAACGCTACTCTCCATAGCATTTTTATCGATGTTTTCTTTCGCCAATTAATTTTTTAAATTTTTTATATGAATACTGCACAAGAGTCCCAACTGCTCCCAACCGTCTGGAGCCAGTGAGACTATGGCATTCCCAATTGGGGAATGTTGTGAGGCTGAAGGTATTGGGGAGGAGAAGGAGAAGAGGAATGTGGGGAGAATACCTGGCTATTCAGATCTGGTCACCGAACACGGTTAAAAGCCATTTCAAGCAACGTTTCAATTCTGAATGGTGGTCTTTCACCAGGGCGATACTGAGAGTATCTTTCACTCTGGAACGTGCGCAAATATAGTATATATTATTTTAAAATGAATTAATTATGAAACAACACAAATTAATTAAATAAAATTTACTTGCGCACGCCGGGATTTGAACCCGCGACCTTCGGATTCGTAGTCGAGAGCCTTACCCCTCGACCATGGAGGCCGTCAGAAACGTCATTGAAACAGTCCCAGAAAGTGGTGTGAATATCGCCAGTTGCATCTCCCGTGTTCCTCTTCATCCTCTCTGTCTACACCTGCGGAGAAATGGTGCAATGGTTATTTCATATAATTTGTACCGCAACAGGTATTAAAAACCTGTAACCTCCCGTTTCAAACTCAAATATGTAGACCATTCCTTGGGTATCTTAGAGATATATATATGTATACTTAGATATTTCTCAATTTATTTTGCATTTTAGGTTGCTAGCTAAGGAGAAAGAATTGGAGAGGATCAATTTGCTTTTGATTGAAGAAAGGGATAATAATGACAAAATAAAAGAAACAGAAAAATTGATGGAGAAGAGCTACGAGGAAGTTATGATCCGGTTGGGCCTGGTGGAAGCATCATACAAGATACAATCTGATGAAAAACTGGTAAAAACAAGCATTTAGAGATTTTAACAAGCAAATCAATGAAATTTTCATCAATTTGACTCTGATTCTGCATGTCTAATGGTGTCTTATGTATTGTATTTATTCATACATTTGTAAGATTTTTTTAAATTTTAGGCTTCCGAGATGAAGGCCAACTCGGAAATGGAAGCCAAGTGTGAAGAACACAACATCCTTAAGGAGGTAATTATTTTTAAGCAAACTATGTATACATTTTTCAATTTCTAAATAATTTCTATGTGCTTACTCACTTTTCGCAAAAATTGCGGAATCGAGAAATGAATAAAAGCCTGCATACTTCCATTTTCACAGTTATATGTTATATTTTTTTATAATAGTGAATAAATTCTATAATAATTTCTAAATTTTATAATAGTGAAATAATTCCTGAAAATTATTTGTTTTAAACTATTTTTAATTTACGTAGAAATTCAAGGAGTCATTACAGTCCCTGCAAGAACGCTACGACGAGGCAAATAAGAAGTTGGAACAATCTGAAGCGAAAGTTGAGAAAACACAAAGAAAATATGAAGAGGACATGTCCGTTCTTCAGGCTAAATTGACATCACTAACCACAGAATTGTAAGATATTAAAGGTTCGGTCACATGGGGTGATTTTGTCACTGTTACTTGAATAGTAGTAACCGCTTTGTGTGACGAGGTACTTGCTGCGAGTCACTCAACTAACAGCTACTAGAACATGTTCAATTCTAGTCACCAGAAATTTGTGAATTTGGCAGTCACGTGATGTAGTCACTGCTATACAGCGCTATTATGGCCTTGTCTGACATCTCAAATTGCTAGTCGCTAGTCCCCTTTTCAAGTTATCAGTATGTGTACTATAGGACATTTCACTCGCTACTACCTACTCGCAGTTCCAGTAGCTCCATGTGACTGTCTACAAGTGACTATAAGAAGTTGCGGCAACGTAGCAATGACAAAATCGCCCCCTGTGACCCAACCATTAGTGTAATGGGATGAAATCAGAAATTAGAGTATATTTTAAATGTAAAAAACTTTGAATTTTGTTGTTTTATTTAAAATCCTTAAAAAATTGATCAATTTAAAATTTTTATATTTTCTAATTTCGCTCAAAAAATACTGTCCTATACTTACTACGAATCTTAAAGTTCTAAGAAGATTAAATTAGAATTACATATATGAAATATATTACACAAACCATTTTGATCCATTAGATTTTTTAAATTAATGCCACACCATACAAAGACTTTACCTGGAGCCAGTAGGGGGCTATAGCTTTGGGAGAGGGAAAGAGAGATGAATAATTTTAAACATGTTTATCTAAGTAACTTCAAGCAATACTTTAATGAACTTATATTATATCATCGACGCAAATCATAACTGCATAAGTCATCACCATAGACCACTGCGTAGTAAAAAATAGGATTTTTTTAATTAATGCCACACCATACAAAGATTCCTTTACCTGGAGCCAGTAGGGCTATAGCTTTGGGAGAGGGAAAAGAGAGATGACACTAAACATGTTTATCTAAGTAACTTCAAGTAATACTTTTAATGAACTTATATTATATCATCGACGGCAAATCATAACTGCATAAGTCATCCCCAAATACCACTGCGTAGAAAAAAATAGGATTTTTTTAATTAATGCCACACCATACAAAGATTCCTTTACCTGGAGCCAGTAGGGCTATAGCTTTGGGAGAGGGAAAAGAGAGATGACACTAAACATGTTTATCTAAGTAACTTCAAGTAATACTTTTAATGAACTTATATTATATCATCGACGGCAAATCATAACTGCATAAGTCATCCCCAAATACCACTGCGTAGAAAAAAATAGGATTTTTTGAATCCAAATGAAATGTCTGACAACAAAAAATATGATTTACGCTGTGACGGATTGCAGTTAACAATATGCATAAACTTTTAGCAAATTTATCTTTTTTTTTACACTATTTTACCATTTAATTTTCTCTATGGAAGCATGAATCAATAAATTATATTTCAGGGATAAGAATGTTAAAGATAATGCCGTCATCAATGAAGAAATGAGGAAGAAAGAAGAGAGCCTTAGCTCCATGAGCGACGCCATTAACTCGCTAATGTGTCAGCTAAAGGCCAGCACGGACGCAAGGGCCAAGATGGAGACGGCTAACCAGCAGCTGAAGCAGGAGCACCAGATTCTCAAGGAGTTGCAAAAAGAAACAGAGGTGATTAACGAGAAGCGTTACAATCTGTTCACAGAGAACTTTGAAAAGATGAAAAAATCGTACGACTCAAAAATTCTGGAATGCGTAAGTTGTTTATTCATTATTTATATTTGTAAAGTTCACTAAACGTTCTAGTTTTAAACAAAACCATAATACCCAGATCGATGATCCCCCATATTATACAATGTGCCAATTTATTTAAATGATTTTATAAAGACAAATATGTTGTTTATTCATTATTTATATTTGTAAAGTTCACTAAACGTACTAGTTTTAAACAAAACCATAATACCCAGATCGATGATCCCCCATATTATACAATGTGCCAATTTATTTAAATGATTTTATAAAGACAAATATGACATACCTACCTAAAAACTTTTGTAGGTGGTGACTGCAGTTCATTTGTATTTTTTTTCATAGGGTTCACCATTATAAAAAACTGTTGTACTGACTTAAAGGCAGTGTGGTACAGTTCATTTGTATTTCCTTTCATAGGGTTCACTATTATAAAATACTGTTGTACTGACTTAAAGGCAGTGTGGTACAGTTCATTTGTATTTCCTTTCATAGGGTTCACCATTATAAAAAAACTGTTGTACTGACTTAAAGACAGTGTGGTACAGTTCATTTGTATTTCATTTCATAGGGTTCACTATTATAAAATACTGTTGTACTGACTTAAAGGCAGTGTGGTACAGTTCATTTGTATTTCCTTTCATAGGGTTCACTATTATAAAATACTGTTGTACTGACTTAAGGGCAGTATGGTATAGTTTTGTTTATTGGATGATAACAAAAACGATAACAAAAATGATATTGCTTTTTTAGGAAAATCTCAATGAAATTAATACGTCTTTAAAAAAAGATCTCGATTCGTATAAAACATACACAGCTGAGGTAAAAAAAGTTCCAGATAGTAAACTGGAGAAAAAATACACCTCGAAGGTACTGGACATCGCCCATGTGGAAAGTAGCACCACGGATACTGAGTTTAAAGCTAATCCAACTGCTGTCAAACAGAAGGTATAATACTCTAATGTAATTGAAAGCATGTACAGCTTGACATGAATAACTTTGCAGGCGGCCAAAGGAGGAATTAACAAACAGTCAAACTTGTTAAAATCCTTAGCTTTTTGTATTCACAAATTCACACTAGCAATGCCATGTGCTGCACAGTTATTCATGCCAAGCTGTATTCATATTGATATCTTCGATCAGTTCATGTTGAACTTGTACGCAGTAACTTCTGATTCACATTATAGTCGTGAAAAGAGAAGAATTCCCAGTAAGACAGATCTAGGCACTGGGCAATGCTGTCATCCAACAGGTTATCGAAGGTTTTTGGTAACACTGTGTCCAACAATAAATTTTCTGGATTTCCATTGATAAATACATAATGTCTTCTTAAATAAACTTTTGATTTCAAACAATGTGGTAGATATTTTGAGTATCGCCTTGGTGGAAGAAATCGAAACGTGGCTTGAAATGGGTTTAGCCGTGTTTGGTGACCAGATATGAATAGCCAGGTACTTCCCCACTTTCCTTTTCCCCATATCCATCCCCTCCCCACTACCTTCAGCTTCACAACACACCCCAATTGGGGATACCATGGTCTAACTGGCTCTCTGACTCTTGTGCGGTACTAACATTTAAAAAAAAATGTGTACAATATTATTGTATAGCATTAGTTGAATATATTTGAAAAAAGAAAACTTACTGTATGAGCCATGCACCATGACATAATAACTTTTTCCTCATAATGTTGACATATCCATGAAAAGGATTCATGAAAATATTGCTTCATATTATGAAACCATAAGTTTAAAATTTTTTCAGAAGGACTCAAAAGTGAATCTCATCCCCGTGAAACTCTCCAGGAAACAAGGAGACAAGAAAAATGTAGATATGGATTCTTTCCTGAGCGACAGCAGCTTTGAAGGATTTATGTATGATGTAAGATCAAAAGAAAAATATATATGTATTTTGTTTTACATGCGTAAAAGGCTGATGATCAAAAGTTAATTTTTGCACAAGTGCCGTTTTGCTTTTGGGGTGACGATAACATCTTTAGCACCCCTTACTCCCCTTTTAACAGATGCTATGCCTATAGAAAAAGTCTGTACAAATCTTAGAGATTATTTGTCCTCTTTTTATTTTGAAATCTTTAAGTTTTTTGTTCATCATTCAGTTGAAATCGGTGAAGCAGCAATACAGCAGTATGACATGCGGTTCTGAGCAGCCTAACTCTACAACGAGGCCTCGTTCTGATCATCCAAGTCAGGTAACATATAAGTACATATATTTTTTTTTTTGCTTTTTTTCTTTATTCATGGTTAATGTGGGGGAGTGGTGCCGGTTTGGGCGTTGTGATGTTGATTGTTAAACAGAATTGATAATGGATCTTTTACAAATGGCGTTTCTATAATGTATTAAAGAACAGTAAAAATAAATTTCTTTGTATTTCTAACCCACAAAGAGCTCAGATATTGTGTCTGGAAACTAATGGTACAAGCAGAAAACTGGTGAATCTACATCACATACAACAACAACAAAATCAAATTATTTGGATTTCCTTTTTTGTTTACTATTATTGCGGCTACTAAAATATTAAAAAACGTTTTGCAGCCTGGTCTACCCTTCGACAAATTTTAAAAGATAATAAAGAATGGATAATAATCCCGTAACAATCGATTTTTTTTTCAATTTTGATTGAAAACATTCGAGCTTCGGACTTGGTTTCCTTGAAAACGTAAACTCAAAGAAAAAAATACAAAATCCAAACGTAATGTAGATTCACAAGTTTCCCGCTTGTATCACAAGCTTCTGGACACCATGTATTTTTTTTTCGTTGGACAATGGACATAAAGAAACATTTGCTTTATTGAGGTACTTATAATTTTTTTTGCAGGAGGAGAGTGGGAGTAAAATGACAAAGAAGAAAAATAAAATTTTCTCTTTTGTTAAGAATCAGCAAAATATGTAACTTTCGTGATTAGTATATTATGTAGTTCGATACGTGATTAATAATTTTAAGTTTTCATTTTAATATATCTCAATACCAAAAGGGATACATAATGATCATGTGACAATAAAAAAATAAAAAAACTTAAAATAGTATCATTACAAGCATAATATGTATAAGTTAGGTACCTACCTATGAAGAGACCATCATACATTTCGGCCTTTGTGCAATGTTGTTTCATCATTTCATGAGTTTTATTTATATTTATAAGTAACTACCTATTTTGTATGAAGGTGAAAGGTTTACAGAAAAAAGCATTTAGAAAAAAATCCCACGAGCCGTTAGTTTGTTAGATTGGGTAGCCTGGAAGAATATTCTCGACAAATAATTTTGGAACTAAGCATGTCATTTCTATGGCAACACCAAAGTCTTTGACATTTCATTGTTATTTTTCAAAAGCCACCATAACCTCATGACATTATAATTCATCTAAGCATAATCTATTAGAACTGTTACTTATCAATAGTTACAAATCATTTAAAAGAATAGACCAATAAACAGTGGAACAAGGGAGGTTATTTACTGTGTATTCCGGCGCAGTTTAACTGAATTTCACTCGAAGAAACTCTTGTCTAATTTTGAAGACGTTTACAAACCCACTGCTGGAACGACTGGTAAGTTATAATGGTCCGTTGACGAATTTCGTCAATTTCGTACGTATTTAAATAATATATTTGTGGATTTATCGTGATTTTTAAACAATTTCAATGTACATTCAGATTTGAGGTTAGGCTTCATTTGACAGTTTATTATAAACAAAAACGTCCAGAAGAATAACGACTCAAACGAGTCAGATTTTGTTGTTTTTTTTTTTTAAATATAATATAGATCGTTAATTTTTTTTGAGTTGGAAGCGGGATAACGGAAGCGGGAACCATGAAACATCGGGAAGCTGAAAATGAGAAGCGAGAAGCGGCGAGAAGAAAAAACCAAAAAATAAATGCAGGGAGCGGAAAGCTAGAAACTGAAATACGAAGAAGCGGGAAACAAAAATACTTCCTCTTAGTAACAATTTTTTTATTATAAATATTCGTTTATTTACTGCAAATCAGAATTTTCAACAGTACCCCCTGGCGGGGGACTTTCTATTTAGTGCACAGTTACTTAGTCTCTCACTTACGCTTTCTCGTAGTAACTAAATGTTTTTTTTTTTATTATTAGTATTTTAGAAATTTCTACAAATTATTAGAATATTTATCAGTGCCCCCCTGGACCCCAAGAAGCAAGAAGAAGCGAGAAGCGGCTAGAAGAAAAAACCACAACATAAATGCAGGAAGCAAAAAATTAAAACCAATGCTCAATCCATTCCTTTATTCCTATCCTATCTATCCTACATTCTCATATTGGCTCTAGGTTTCCATGTATACCGCCTAATTAAATTCTATCCCCCTTCTCATCATTAGAGCACATGCTCCAAATTCTAGCTTAATCAGTGCCCCCTGGAACCTGGTGTTCTGGCGGGACTCTTTACTTAGTGCACTCTTACTTACTCTTTGTCTTTCTGAGTGGAAGATACTCTCAGTATCGCCCTGGTGAAAGACCACCATTCAGAATTGAAACGTTGTTTGAAATTGCTTTTAGCCGTGTTTGGTGACCAGATCTGAATAGCCAGGTATTCCCCCACCTTACTCTTCCTCATTCCCCTTCCCAATACTTTCAGCCTCACAACATTTCCCAATTGGGGATGCCATAGTTTCACTGGCTCCAGGCGGTTGGGAGCAGTTGAGACTCTTGTGCGGTTTTTAAATTACTAGAAATTACGTATTTATTTAATATTTTCCTCATTCGATCTTTCTATTCACATTTATGAACACCGTTTGTATAAAGTAAAAATATACATCTTCAATAACTGTAAATTCACTTTGTGGCATCATTTAAAAATAAATAAAACAAATATTCCCTTGGACCATTGTGCTCATGAGCCATATTCGTGTAACCATTTAAAACCCTTTGAACAACCACAGTGCCCTCCATTTTTGTCTACTTTTAAATGTTAGACTGTACCATAGATATATCATTCACGACTCTACGCTCTTTTGTGGGTACTTGGTAAGCACCATAGATATACCATTCACGTAAGCACCATGCATAGATATACCGCACCATGTAAGCACACTGATAATTTTTTACTGATGACAATACTGGCGATGTAAAAATCTGACAGTTGATAATAAAAAAAGTGGAGTGGGGTTTCCATGTAGATCGCGGTGATAAATTTCACTGTTTTCTGAATGTTTATCGGTTGGGGGGTCTTAAAATGGAGTTTGCTGAATTAATCCAGATTCCTAAATTGGACGGGGTCGTTTTAAAGAGTCCGCACCACGACGATGTGAACGGGACGCTATGTATTACTGGACACCATCTCATCCTGAGTTCCAGACAGGAAGGCGTACAGGAGTTGATGGTAGGATTTTACTATAACACTAAATATAAACATGCTAAGAAGCCTTCGGAGTATCGCTTTATCAAATAGATTACCTTATGAACGACACTTGAATCAATTACCGACAAATACTGTCTTGTGAAAAAAAAAATGGTTCGCGTTATTTTGCACAATAATTCAAACAACACCATTATAGTATATATGTAATTATTAATGCAGTTGTATGTTTGTTAGTATTGATTTATCTCTTTCCGTTTTTTTTTGTGATTTTACATATAATTCGTGAAAAAAACACGCTAACATATGTTTCACTTGAAATTCGTTTATTTTGTATAAATCGAGTTTTTATCGCTAAATAAAATCTGATGAATGTTTACTAAATTATGTCAAATACAAATGATTTGGGTAAATATGCGTATAAGCACGTATTTTTGTTGTTGTTTTTTTTTTTTAATTTTTTTTTTTATTGTTTAAATAAACCCAAACTAAGAACCTAAAACCTATTTTATATGTAATACAATATGTTAATTAGACATAAAATAGGTTTTTAAATTCTCGGTTTGGGTTTTTTCATAAATAAAATAAAATAAAAAATAAAACTTAGAAGCCATACAAAAACATAAAACTTTACTAAGCTTTAAATTAATAAAAGTGCGTGATTTTGCTTCTCCGGTGACTGAAACAGTTGTTCCTCGTTGTAATTAAACTAATAAAAAGTATTTTTCATAAATTTTGTGCGTATTAAGAAAGTCGTGCTTATGCATATTGAATATGATTTGTATTCATCGAAATTTATTATTAAAAATCTTCAACTTCCATCAATATTTCTTGCCCAATGTTATTGCAAGAATTACGTCAGACTTCTTAATTTAATATTATTATCAACTTCTAGTTTGCTGGAATTGTCCATCGGATAAGCAAAATTTGTATCCGTTGAATGCCCGCGTATCCAATTGGCTTTGTCAAAAAATCATTTCTTTGAATATAAGTCGCTATTCTGGGGAAACTACTTATGATAGATATATATAATTTTTATAAATATTTAAACACATTATCTGGTAAGACAGTACAATTTACAAAAACATTATTTAAATTATTAATTATTTATTTAAAAAGTTATTACGAAAATAGACTTAGGTGGGCCGCATCAAATTTACCCTTGACATACTATGGAAGTATTAGATCGCAGGCGCTCAGTGTTCCAAAGGTTGAACATGCAATTGAAATATGTATTTGATACTACTTTAGTTTATTGTGTATTAAAAAGTTAACCAGAATAATTGTGTATTTAAATATTTTGAAATCCCCTCAAAAAATTTGGTCACCAAATTGAGGTGTTTTGATATGAAATTAAAGATTGCTCGATAAAAAAAGACTCCCCTTTAAATAACTGTATCCCGACGACCTCCGTGGCCGAGTGGTTATGATCCTCAGCTTCGGATCCAGAGGTCCCGGGTTCAAATCCCGGGAAAATCAATTGTGACTAAAACTTTATAATAAAACATTCTGGAGTTACCTGCCAGGGTTAGTATGTGCCTGTATCTGTTTGTACATAATAAGATAAACCCTAGCAAGTAATATTTGAACAGTGCCCTTAAGGTGATTTTGAACAAAAACAGCACTATACAAATCATCTAATTATTATTATTATTAATAATAAATCAAATTTATTTTACATGCTTTATTTGAGTAGGTTGCAAACAAATATATTCACAAAAAAAATTTTGAAATAAATTTAAAGAAAACATAATATTAATATTTTTCACTAAATTAAAAAAATATATTATAGATATTTAACATGAAATTTATATTATTTTTATTAGATTACGAAAAAAATTCCAGATCGGGTTTTGCAACTCCACAACTACTTGTTTTACCTGTAATTGATTTAAAATATTATTTTATTTGCGGCACTTTTCAGAGCTGTTGACACTCTCAGTATCGGCCTGATGAAAGGCTACCATTCAGAATCAAAATGTTGCTTGAAATGACATTACCCGATTACAGATCTGAATAACCAGGTACTTCTCAACCTTCCTCATCCCTATTTATTTCCCCCTCCCCTCAGCCTCAAAACATACCCTAAAAGAGGATGCTATAGTCCCACTGGCTTCGGACAGTTGAGACTAAAAAAATTGAATGTGTAGATCCTGCACCAGAACATCGACCTGCTGGAGCGCAAGGACAACAAGCCGAATATAGGGGGTCCCGGTCAGGGGGGCTCCCTGATCCTCAAGTGCAAGGACTTGCGCGTGGTGCAGCTGGACATCTCCACCACGTCCGAGCTCACTAAGGTTTCTCAGACCCTGGAGGCGCTCTGCAGTCTGTCGGACCCCCGGCTGCTGTATCCGTTCTTCTATAAGCCCATGTTCACTATCCTAGAGGATGGGTACAAGATTTTCAGGTATGCGCTTCGTTTATATCCAGTGACGGTTTTCTCTAAAGAGCGATTGTGCAGTGAACTCCCATTAAAAATATGAGAACATAAGACTAACTCTCATTATAATATAAGCACATTATAAACAGCGTGCCGTTAAAAATCCAAGTTTAAAATCCACGCGACCTAATACAACCGTCAAAGAGCAATGCGATATTCCTACAGGTGCTGCCGCTGAATGCATTCAGTATTCAGCACATGTCGGCTCATGATCCCAAGCAAATAATTCATACAAAAAAACCAAAATGACGCAATCCCCCCAACAGTGAAGTTAAATAGCCTAGACCGAACCATCTTGAAGTTTGTTCCCAGCGCTAACGAAGGGATTCAAGGGAATGTTTATATAAGTGACCTCGCAAGTTTGACGAGTTGTACTGAGATGGCCCCCTCGGTCACTTTGCTGGCTGGCTGAACTTTTGCACAATAAGGATGTAAATTGAATGTTATAAATGTTAGTAATAAATATTTGTAAGTTTTTATCTACCTGTTCCCGCATTTCTCTAACTGTTTGCTTTTAATGGTATTTGTAAATTAAGTAGTAAAATGTACAGAATGCCTTTGTTTTCATCTTGAAAATTCCATTCTTTTTTAGATAATACTTAATTCTTAGGTTAAGAAAGTATCGACAAACGCCGTAATGCCTTAAGTCAGCAGTAATAATGATACCCCTCCCACCAATTTTGTTTAAATTATTTGACTTCCGCTGTATTCGATGATTCGCCGAAGGACAAGTACATTTTGTCTTGTGTGTACCGTGCTACTGTAACGAGACGGAGTATGTATTACGTGATGCACCCAGTGGCGATCTGTGATGGAAAAATATATATTTTTTTTTTAACTTAAAAAAACATCAAGCAGCAAAATGAGACCTACAGTTTTTACTCCAAATATGCTCAGGAGGCCTATTTCCATTCTTTTTAAGGAATATTCCTTTTCCTTAGGCTGCGGTTTCGGTTCTTTCGGATGCCAACGAATGACAATCATTAAAAATATCAATATTTCCGTAGTTTTAACAAGATAAAAACTCAATATTAAGTAAGTTACCATATTACCAACTACACTGTTATCAACTTTATACATTATTAGCTATTAAAAGAGTTTTACAATTATAAATGAAAACATAAATACAGGTGGCGAATGCCACTTTCAGAAGTAGTGACGGAATTAACAGGTCATTACGATTTTTCATTAAAAGGCATATTTATGTTATTTAAAAAATGAAAAAAAATGCATTATAGTATAAAGTAATTGTTTTAAAAAGTTTTGGGTTCAAAACCTTGTGTCACTTGATGATTTTTCTTCAATTTGTGTTTTCAAATAATCTCTTAAGGCGCTCCACCGGCTAAAATTCCAACGAAAACACGCGTTCCTTATGCAGGTGGCGACAAGGTTGAGATTGCCGCTTAACATCGGCCGCATGTTTCGATTTATGCAAAAAAACCATCACCAAAATGCGTGTTTTATTCTATTCTGTAAAGCTCAGGCATAATTATTAAAATGTTTTACGGTCATATTCTAAAAAACTTAATTGACCACAATGAACAATACAACAATATCGGAAAAGGGGAATGTAAGTAGGAGAGTATGCGCTTTAAACATTTTTTTAATGTCTGATACTTTATTTTTTTCTAGGCTTATAAAAAGACACCAAAAAAATGCCCGGTTAAACGAAAGGCCAAGGTGTGTTCTACTTGCAGTATTTAATTAAATCATCTATGATATTTTCTAGGCCATCAAATTCTCAAACCGAAAATATATGATTTTGCATTACATCTCCTTAACAATCGATTTTTTTTTACTATGTCTCTCTGGAATTCCGCAGTTAACACAATGTGATCGGGCAGTTTTCGGCCGCGTACTAGTGCTGCGAACGGGTGATTTTTCGCGTAATTTCGCGCTAACGTAGACCTCTAGAAAAATTGCGATAACTTCAAAAATATTTGTTTGATTTCAATAATTCTTTTTGCAAATTATTTATTTTATTTTATTATATTTAGAAATGTATTCTTCATCGTTAAACTAGTGCAGAATTTCACATAAAGCAGGAAAGTTTTGAAAAAAAAAAAAAAAATTTTTTTTACATAACATCCTTTATTTTACAAATTATACACAAAAAATATTTCTAAATGTAAAATAAAAATTAGTATTGTTTTAGGGTGTGATATCTTTCAAAACATTTGCCCCTGTGTAGGGGAACTTCACAAAATTTGCATATGAAGCATGTTTCACTACGCACCTTGCGCGCTGAACAGACACGACATTTCCTTTGAACAAATTTCTTCTTTCCCTTGCTTTCAATTTTGGCTATCACATGTTTGCGCATGTCCATGGAAAGCCTTCCAGGAGGGTCACGAGAAGGAGCCCTTTTCCACGAAGATGTCGATGGCCCCGGATCTTCAGAAATAACTTCTTCATGAATCAAATCGGAAGTCCATTCGAAGGCAATGTCATATAAAAATCTTTTATATTTAATCTTTTTAGTTGTAATGGAGTTGTATACAACAAAAGAATTGAATAAGGCACAATTTATCATATACATTGCCACACGTTTTGTCCATTTCGTGGTTTTTCTCAAAATATTGTAATACGATAAATATTGATCGGCACGATCGACGCCTTTCATATACTTATTGTAATCAATAAGGGCATTTGGCTTGATAATCTTTTGTCGCGTCATTCGGTCGACGTTATGGCTCTCCTTCATTTCTGCAGAATGGATAGAAGATATGAGAGATACCTCTTTCTTGGATTTCCAAACTTGTAACAATATATCATTTTTCCGACGGAATATTGTATCTCCTCTCTGTAAATCCGTTTTTTTTAGGCATTCAGGTAAGCCTCTATTTTTTCTAATGGTTCCACAAACCCTTATTTTCTTCTGTAAAAGCGCAACAGTATTGTCGACACTATTATAATAGTTATCCATATACAAATGGTGCCAGACATCAGTATATGGCAAAACTACAGTTTGGATTGTTTCAATCAATCGTAGTCCTTGCGCAGCGTAAATTTCAAAATTACAGATATATCCTGTATCACTCTCGGATAATATTCTCACGAGAATCCCGTACTTTATGATTTTTCCAGCATTGTACACCCTGAAGAATAGTCTTCCTCTCCACGGTATTATGGCTTCATCCAATGAGACTTGCTGTTTTGGCTTGTAGATGTTTTTGAACTTTTCAACGAAGTGATTGATTATAGGTCTTACTTTTTCCAGACGATCAGATGGGTCAGTAATATCTTCATTGTTATTGAAATGCCAAGCGCGCCATATTTGGTTAAACCTATCTCTTGACATTGTTTTACCGAAAAACGGCGTTTCTAAAACAGGATCTGTGGTCCAATATTCATTCCGTCTATCTTTCCGTACTAACCCCATGAATATTATGAGACCTACAAACTTTTTCATTTCCGGAATGGTGATATCTTTCCATTTGATACCTTTGGTATGTGATTTTAGTCGGTCGATGTTTTGATAATAATATCTGTTGGATTCGATAACCAAAAACTTAAAAAAATCGTCGTCTATGAACAATTTCAACACATCCATCTGCGTTTTTGGAGGATTATTCAAGGTAATTCCAGGAATACCCAAAAAATCTTCAAGAACTGGGGGATTATCATTTATAGACCAACCATCAACCTCTTCTTCGTCAGAACTGGACGAAATGGTCCTGCGGGTAAATGTTGTAGGCAGTGGAATAATATCTTCATCATCAACTTGATCGCTATCATCACTATCAAAATCACTTTCACACGATATGTCGGATAAATTGTCGGCGTATATTTCTTGGTCACTATCTTCATTGTGGTGAGACATTTTTCTTATGGGATAAAACACAATATAATAATATAACTAACTAAAAAAAATAACAAACTTTCAATCACAATCGTGGTAAAAATGTCTGTTTCATCGAAAATTTATCAAAAGTATTTTAACTTTTAACCACTAAAATAAAATGTAAATATGTACGTAATATATATATAATATCTATGTACTCGATATTTAGCTTTTAGCAACGTCCGACCACCAAAGAGTAGTGAAATAAACTAAAAAAAATATTATTCTTCGTCTTAGTGTTGCATGTATACCGTTATATGTACCGTTATCTTCGACTATTTTTGTGATTTATAACACTACCTCGGTACCCACCGTACACCCCATCTATTGTTCTCAAAAGGTTTTTACCTGCATAGCTACAACCCTACAGACGCTATATAGCGAAAACTCAAGTATATTGGAACCCGTATTTTAACGTGACCCGCACTCCACTAACAATCTATCAAAAACGTATAAATACGTGATCCGCTCTCTAGCATTAATTTGCTAAAAACGTATCAATACGTGATCCGATTACAATGTGTTAAGCAAGAAGTCTTTAAGCCTAAGGAAAAGGATAAGGATAAGGAATCTTCCTTAAAAAGAACGGGAATAGCGCTCCTGGAATTGCTGGTTTAAAGTCTGTCGGGTATGTGCTGTTACACCCTGCATATGCATACAATAAACAATATGCAATATCTTACATATTTTTTATAAGCTGCGTTATTTATAGAATGTTTGCGAATAACAAATAATATGTTTCTCAAACAAAATAAAGTTGAATGGGTTCAGGTTCAGGCATCATGAAATTTGCACACCATGTTCATAACTATTTTAAAATAAGACAAGATGCCGTATTGTTTATTCCATATTTTTAACTAACTAACCATCACGCCGTATCCCCGCAGAGGTAGGCAGAGAGGACAGACCGCCAAACAACTCAATCTTGGCATTCACTTCTTGCTTCATTCACTTTTATACAACGTCTCATACATTCTCTTCTGACATGGCCCGACTCAAATATTTGATTCACTTGATCGTGCCATGTCTTCCTCGGAGGACCCGGCTTCTTCTTCCATTCACATTCGCGTCATATATTCTCCTTACACTCCTCTCTTCGTTCATTTGCTCTACATGCCCAAACCATCTAAGCGTCCCTTTCTTAATCTTGCTCACTACGCTTACATCAGCCTTGCATTCTTTACGAATCTCAACATTTTTCACATCATACATGGTTTTACCACACATTCTCTCAGAGATCTCATTTCTATAGCATTCTGTCTACTTTCATCCTTCCTCTGCCGGTTTCATGCCTCACTGCCATACATCAGGGTTGGTATCAGCACTCCATTGTGGACTCCTAGCTCGTTTCTTTGGACAACTTTTTGTTTGCGCCAATCGCGTTCAGTCAGTTTTAACTACTGAAAAAAAGAAAGAGGAGTTTTGAAATCTCGGACGAAGCCAGGTAGTAACTGCTATTAATCCCATTTATTGTTATAGATTAACTAAGTTAGTATCTGGCAGCGTCATTTTATAATCTAAATATATTATAAATTAATCTGAAATGACCATATTTTCCATTTTATGTAAATATTAAAGTGATTTTATGACCAAAGTCAATAAAATACTGGTAAGGAAAGTGGAATGTCAAACATTTCAATGGCTGGGTGTGTTTTATGTCAACACTGTAATCTCTGTAGCATGGATACGAAATTGAATAACTCAATATGTTTTTGTTTGATAAATCATCAACCATGATTACATCACTGTACATAATATGTTATCTGCAGGAAGCAAAAAGTTGAGAGAAACATTTACAATGCATTTAAGAAACAATAAAAATTTTATATTATTTATTAAGTAGTTACAATAAAAATTGAATTTTACTATTGGAACAACTTAATATATTACCCGTAGAAAAAGTCAATAGATGCCTCATATAAATAAAAATCGGATGCATTCCGAGACACTATCTAGATTGTAAATAAATTTGGGTAGAATCTTGCAGTCATACAGAAAGATAGCTGCTGAAAAATATGGGAATTAATTGAGGATGATATTAATAGTTCTTAAAATTTAAATATGATAAAATTAACGGAAAGCAATAAAGTGGCATCAGCTTAGTTGGTAGAGCACTGGTCCCGGATGAACCGAGATGTCCTGAGTTCGAGTCCCAGATGCGACTGTTACTTTTTATTTTCTGTGTCTTTTCTGTTTCATATTTCATTTGAAATCTGTTAATAATGTTATTTTCAATGATTTAAATTTATATTATTATTTTGTTTTTATAGACGCTTCCAGGACGGTTTACCGCTAGCGTATTGTAAGCTGTCATGTGTTTTTGTCTGTGTGTCCACCAGGACGAACCGGATCTATCCCGCTGATGCCTATATGTGTTACTTAATATTCCAGGCCGGAGATAGAGTACGGCAAGTTGCTGAGCACCGAGGAGTGGCGCCTTTCGTGGGTGAACCGCGACTATGCGCTGTGCCCCACCTACCCCGCCGCGCTGGTGGTGCCCAAGCATGCCGACGACGAGAGCATCATCGCCAGCGCCGCCTTCCGCAAGGGCGGCCGCTTCCCGCTGCTGTCTTACAAACATGACAATGGGGTGATTACATATTACGTTTTTATGATTATTTTAAATTATGTCAAGTATTTTTCTTCTTCTTTCGTATGGTGGGGGTCAGAGGGGAGCATCCAAGTCTGCGAGCCAGGCTAGGGCCTCAGGCGTTGCCCTGTAGACCTCATCAGTTCCTGTGGGGAATGAATGGAGTGGACATTCGTTGACCACATGTTTTGTAGTCCGCACAGCATCACATTCACACATCGCCGACAATTCTTTAATGCCCCATCTATTCATCATGCGAGCACAACAGCTGTGGGGGCACCTTATTCTATTGATAGACGACCAGAGTTAACGGAGCAGTGAAAACCCAGATTGTCTTTCAGTGGGGTCAGGAATGAGAAGGGCAATTCTCACATCAGCCAATTGCCACTTAAGTTTCCATCTGTCTTCTGAAGTGAGAGCTAGCTGGAGGAGACTCTCCTTCCATCCAAAGGGTTTTCTCGACTACAGGCGCCATGCAGGGTGAGACAAACATAGAAAAAATATTGTTAATCAAATTATTATGTATAATTAGTACGACTGTAATCTTTTGCTATCTAGCTGTATGCTCTATCCACTGAGCTATCACGCCAACCGCTGGACCTTTTTAATAAAAGTAATATTATTTTAATTTTTATAATATTCCTATTTTTCAAGTACCTATGGAGTGTTATTTGATACATTCTTCTTATTCAATTGATTATTATTGTTTTACTAAAGAATTTAATTTGCTGTAATTTTATTTAGTAAAAATTATCGCAGTTTTTATTCCTGTCTCTTGTTTTACTGTAAATTAACTAGAAACTGTTTGAAACAATAATTTTAGAAATATATAAATACAATATTTATCAATAATTCTTGAAAGAAAGTTGATTTAAATATTTTTCTGAGATTGCAGCCTTTTCATTTGCTGTTCGATGATTGTTGATTTCACTGAAATAGTCATAAATCACAAAATAGCTTTAAATTTTTTTGATTGAATTTATAAAAGGTTTTCCACAATAGCAAAACGTATTTGAATACAAAAATTACTTCTTTTTTAACATTAACTCCACACAGAGGAGGCCCTGAAAAAAATAATTTCCCTCAGGGCCTATGTCATCTTTAGGGATGCTGTGCGGAAGGTCTGTTCAAGGAAAGAAAGGAGAGGAAGTTCTGGGAAGGAAAAGTTCATGAAGTCACCAAATGTAGCGAACCACTTGGTGACCTATGTGAGATGTGTTGGTTATCGAATGAATGGTTCCTGGGGCGGTGGTACCCATACCCATTCCCCAAATTGAAATGTTGTTTCACTGCTTATATTTCAGGCTGTTTTGCTCAGGAGTTCGCAGCCTCTGATCAGCACTCAAAACAAGCGCTGCAAACCCGACGAGAGGCTTCTCAATTCTTTCGTCGGCCAAAATAAACGAGGATTCATCTTTGATCTGAGATCTCCGGCGCTGATAGCTCAACAAAAAACTAAAGGTAATAACTTAGTTTCCAGATGGTTGGAACCATAGGTATAGAACTTAAATCAAATTTAATAATTTAAAAAATAAAAACAATAACTTTGTTTACATCACTTTTATTTGGTATATACTTTTGCCGACCGGGTTTCGCCACTACCGTAGCTTCTTCAGGACAGTATACAAATAAACTATGAACTAAGATACACATGTGTTATAGATTGATATGCCAACTCCTTCCTCCTACTAATAAACTCATTTCATAAGCAAATTAAATTCACCATGGAAATAGGAATCAACTCTACTTAAAAATTTTTAGACCTTACGCTATCAGTTAGTTATAAACAATAAAATAGATTTTAAAATTTACCGTAAACCCACTTATACTGACAACCATTCATAACACCTCTAATCATCCCACCTCCCACAAACACTCCGCTTTCCACTCGATGATCCACCGTTTGGTTACGGTTCCGTTATCAAATACTAACTTTTCACTAGAATTATCCATAATTAAACAAATTGTAATAAATAACGGTTACCATGTAAACTTTTTCAATAACATCCTAAATAAAAAAAACTTTAAAAAATGTCGTCAAATAAGTTTTTATTCAACAGTACCCCCCATGGTAATGATATAATAAATAATAATCAACCGTACCAATGGCGTAGAATCTTGTATATCAATAATTTTTCCCAACAAAGCGTTAAAAACCTTCCATCAGACATCAAGCCAGCATTCTACACAGACAATAGTATAGGTAAAATTTTAATTAATGGTAAAGATAAAGAAGATATTTTAGGCTACTCGGGTATTTATTCACTTCAATGTAACGACTGCCCTGCGTTTTATGTAGGCAAAACCTGGCGTAATGTTAATATCCGGGTAAAAGAACACTTAAGATGTCTCAATAATAATGGGTTCTCCGAATTTGCCAACCACCTCTTAGAAACAGACCACACATTCAATAAAAATGCAGGCACTAGTTTACTGTATAATAATGGAATAGGCATTAGACTAGATAACTTAGAAGCCTTAGAAATAAGGAAAGCCAAAAACACTAATAGTAGACTCTATTAATAATCAAATAAATTTAAATAAATGCCCAATCCTTAAAATATTCTCACTAAACAAAGCACACGCCATTCCCGGTCAGGTACCTGCTCCCCTCCCTCCCTTGGCCCTTCACTCGCCTGTTTTTATCAATCTATAACACATGTGTACCTTAGTTCATAGTTTAGTATTATACTGCCCTGAAGAAGCTACGGTAGTGGCGAAACCCGGTGGGCAAAAGTATATACCAAATAAAAGTGATGTAAACAAAGTTATTGTTTTATTTTTTAAATTATAATGTCACATCACCAAGCTACCGCTTCATATGAAAAAAAAATAATTTAATAATGTTATTATTAAGTTCTGCAAATATTTTTAGTTTTTATTATTGTGACAGCTGTTTCGGCGTTTAAGGCCATTCAGTTTGAACATGGCCTTAAACGCCAAAAAGCTGTCACAATAATAAAAACTGAAAATACTTGCAGAACTTAATAATAACATTATTAAATTTGATTTCCACTAAATTTAAAAAAAAGGAACCATAGGTAATCAAAACAATTGGAGATATGGCATGGAAGTGCTCCGACTGTCGCCAGCTACGACCAAACTGCATGGAATATGGCTGCGGCTGAGCTAATGAAAGTTACGCATTTGGTGCATAGGTAGAAACAAAGCCACTGTACGTAGATGCGATTTGTAATAGTGTGGGTTATTTGATGTCATTTGGGAATTTTGATCCGGGTGTTCAGATGAATTGTTTTTCAAATATTGTCAAATTATTCATACCCGGGAATGTTTGTCTTTTTTTAAAAAAAAGGTGCTTTGAAGTTTATGTTGATAACATTAGTTTATAATGATTTAAATTTGATTTCAGGTGGAGGAACGGAATCTGACTCGAACTACCCACAGTGGAGGAAGGTTAACAGACCCATGGACAAAGTTTCTAATCTTCAGTTATTAGAATCCTTCACTAAATTGGTAGACGGTAATAATAATAATTTTTTTTAATCTGCAATTATTTTTTTGTTTAACTTAGATATAAAATTAAATCACTCACGGTCACTTTTACTTGTCTAGACTGAAGAAACATTAAATTGACCTGTGGAACACCAACGCGCACTATGGAGCCCGTTCGGAATGGTTACGTTCTCAAGGGATTTTGAGCTTTAAATATGTTTGTACAATACTCAAATAAATTTTATTCAATTAGCAAATGTATTCTACTACTTTTTAAATATTCTCATATTTTTATTGTGAAAGGCAATTATTTGAAAATTTATGAAAAAAAAGGAAACTTCAAAAATATTTTCCTATATTTTTCATAATATGAGACAGAAAAAATTCTCTAAATATATATAGCTATTCTGGGGAAACTATGAAAATACATACAATTTTATAAATAAATAAAAACAGTATCTGGTAAGACGGTAGCATTTACAAAAATATCATTTTGCAAAAAATAAGCATAAAAATAAGTAACAATTATTATATTTTGATAGAAAGCAGTCACTTTGTGGTTAGACATATTTAATGAAAATAAAACAATAACTTTGTTTATAACCACGAGAATTTTATTTAATTTTATTACGACCGACCGGTTTCGCTTAACATAAGCATCTTCAGGGTATAAAAATTAAACTGATCAAAATACATAGTGTGTGTTTATATATACAAAATAGAATAAGACAGAACATAACATAGAACAAAGAAAAAATGAGATAGCATGAAATAGCATGAAATAGCATGAAATAGAAATAACCGAGCGAAAGAGACAGAAGTGCACATAATGGAATACCAAGGAATAAGTGAACAGGTGATTATGGGATGGGAAATTTTACGAGATTATAGGGAATATACCTAATATTGGGCTATTGGACACATTTAGTTGATTATTAAGAATTCTATTTTTGGTTTTAACAGCTTTCTTTATTTCTAGTGATTCTAAATTATTCAATCTGTTTCCATGACCATTTTATGAAGAATATTAGCACCGGTGCTTTGATTGAAGGTATGATCTTTATCAATAAGGTGATTGGCGAATTCTGAAAAACCGTTATTATTTAGGCATCTAAGATGTTCTTTAATTCTAATATTGACATTGCGTGTTGTTTTGCCAATATAGAATGCTGAACAATCATTACAATCTAATTTATTTATTCCCGAGTGACTAAGCTTGTCGTCTTTATCTTTTGAGTTGATTAAAAATTTACCTAAATTATTATTTGTATAAAATGCAGGTCTTAATTCAGAAGGAAGATTTTTTACACTGCAGGAAGAAAAATGATTAATGAATAAAATACGCCGCCATTGGTAACTAAGATTGTTAATACTGTTTATTTTATGTGGATTAGCGAATAAGAAGTTTTTAGTGGCTATTTGTTTTTTGTTTTTTACTTAAAATTGTATCAATTAAATCGGACTCATATCCATTATTTAAAGCTATTTTTTTAATTAATGCTAGTTCGTTGGAAAAATTAGTATTTGATAACGGTATCGTGACCAAACGATGGACCATTGAATGAAACGCGGAGTGTTTATGAGAAAAAGGATGATTGGATGTATTATGTATAACAATGTCAGTGTAGCTGGGTTTACGAAATATATTAAAATTTATTTTATTATTTACGACAGATAAGGTGAGATCTAAAAAGTTTAAGGTTGAATTGTTGCCTATCTCTAGTGTGAATTTAATCTGCTGGTGGTAGGAGTTTATAAGGTTGTGGAATGCATTCAATTGACGTTCTGTCCCTGTCCATATACAGAATATGTCGTCAACATATCTTTTTCACAGTAAAACATTTTTTATAAGGGGTGAGGTACCCGTTAAAATTTTGTTCTCTAAATTGTTCATGAATATATCTGCAATCAGAGGGCTAGTGGGCGATCCCATAGGTAGGCCTTCTGTTTGCTGATATATAACACCATTAAATTGGAAATAATTTTGCTTTAAGTTTTTATAATTTTGCTGATATATAACACCATTAAATTGGAAATAATTTTT
>JAHDVE020006574.1:0-41333 GCA_022606495.2 Halesus radiatus
TATACAATTCCGCTTCAGTAGAAAAATACATAATTCAGAAAAAAGAAATATACTGTTAGGTTCATAAAAATAAATAAAAAATAATTGGACATGCGGATTTTCAAAATATTTCACTTTATTTTTTACTTTACGTAAATCGAAATACGTAAATATGTAAGGGGATCAACGCCATCTTTAATGTTGTTAGTATGATATGACATTTGTCGGAAGCGCCAACTGCAAAATCATCTTATTATTTAACCCAACCTAATAACCTAAGAACCTAAAAATCGTCTTATTATTTAACCCAACCTAAGAACCTAAAAATCATCTTATTATTTAACCCAACCTAATAACCTAAAAATCATCTTATTATTTAACACAACCTAAGAACCTAAAAATCGTCTTATTATCATACTAACAACATTAAAGATGGCGTCAATTTCCCTTACATATTTACGTATTTCGATTTACGTAAAGTAAAAAATAAAGTGAAATATTTTGAAAATCCGCATGTGCAATTATTTTTTATTTATTTTTATTAACCTAACAGTATATTTCTTTTTTCTAAATTATGTATTTTTCTACTGAAGCGGAATTGTGTAAAATTACCGAAAAATTAAATAAAAATTATTATTCAGTCACAATTGTTGTGCAACCATAATTATTTACAAACGCAAATCTCAGATATTGTTTAAATTATTTTCAATATTAACACCTTGAAAAACTATTGCGTGGATCATAGAATAAAGAAGAGCACTAGAAAGCGATGTGGGCGGTCACGTGATCCAAAATTCAGGCTATTCGGGCCTTGAATTTCTAATACAGTAATTATTTCATCATCATTTCATTTCGATCAAATGTAATGTCAATATTTTTGAATTTAATCATCTTGATAAAACATAATTATAAAGGCGAATTCAATATATATATAACAGGGGTATGGAAGAAGTTTTGAGATATTATATAGGTGTATACATGTGTTATATTTTAATAGTTTTATAATCCAGGTGAGAGTATATGTAAAAATATTTTTTATATATTTATCTATTTATTTACCCATTGCAGGTTTTTACATGGGCATTTACAAATAACATTAAAAAGGTACGTATGTATTATAATAGATAATATTAATAGAAACAACATAATTTGACACTTTTATCCAGAGTTAAATAGCTTCAAATAACCTAGCTCTATTCGATGAAAAAAACGTACTAATGCATAAAAGTATTTGTTCCCCAGATGATGAATCCGTCGCATAGGGGAATAATATTGCCACGCTGAAGTTGAATTGTCACAATAAAATTGTATGTACCGTCTTGGCCTACCAGGTACATGAAAAGCAAACAAATAATATGCATACGACTAGAGACAAAAATAGATTCAAAATTGAATAGGGGCGTCTGAGAATGTGTATTAAAGTAGTTAGCAATAAATGGACAACCTATTTTAAGAATCCTAACAGCCGTTTTCTCCAACTTTTCGAATGATCAACTGAGCTGCCGATCAGCCAAGTGTTTTGTTAAGTATTCGCGCTATTTGACTGTCTCCAAACATTTTTCATCTTTGAACTTCCTAAATTGTCTATGAAGTACTCGCCCACTTCTATGGAAAATATAATTGTACCCCCACACGTTCATAGTCAATAAAATGACATCAAAGTAAACACTTTCAATGTTAAATTAACATAGACGAGTTAATTTTCTATTTATTATGAATACATATTATTTGTCTTAAATATTGTAATACAAACACCATCATTTTATATTTAAAAACGCATTTGTTAAAAATAAAGTGTTACCTTGACTATTACCGATGCCGCGAAAACGGAAGTAAACATTGTTGACGTTTGTCTTCTGTACGTTCTTTCAATTTTCAATCAGTCTTAACACGAAATCGACATGAAACATATAAGAAACATGTTTTTGACATTCTAAAACGGTTAAAAAATTCTTTTTCATTTAACATTTCGACGTAATCGACATCTACATCCTGTCGCCGCCTGTGTAGCCCGATATTACCGTCAATTACTTCCGCCCATTCCACTATTTGAATTATGTCAATAATATCTCCATCGTCACTGTCTTCATATACTCTGTCCATACCCGCTATTGGTATTACATTAAAAATATCTTCATTTTCGCTCTCCATGTTCAAAACTGTCAATACAATAGGTACAGAAAATAGTTCGCGAAACGAATGACGTTTGAGACCATAGATATCTATGACATTTGACGTTTACGCTGTCATTTGATACTCTGTTGACACTTTTTATAACTAGTCTTTCACTGAGGAGAACTCTAATCCACAGAATTCGATAACTTAAGATGATCCTACGTTTGACTGAGATTTCGTTGGGAAATGCGAATTTGTGCATTTGAACAGTGCTGAGGGAAAATTCCGGCTCAGCCGTTGCTCAGTAAGGTTGGGAAGAACGGCCGTAAGTTTTATTTCATATTTAAATTTAGTCGGTGTTTCTATTTGTCTAGTCGTAGCTGATAGTATATTGAATAATTTGCATGCTATGTATTTAAAATGTCTAGATATATACAATGCAGGCAGCGTGAGAAAGACAGAGCGCTGTATTTGCTGTATTTTTATTGGCTCTCTTGGGGTTCGATCAAAAAGATACTAAATCAAAGAAACATCGGCTTCCATTTAAATATACCTGGAAGACACGTTGCACAAAATTGCAAATATAATAAACTTTGACATCAATATTTAGTCAGAGATTTTGTAACATACGCACAGAGATTTTGTAACATATGCCACCAATTAATAATGGAAAAGGAACAATTAACATTGACGTACGACTAACTCAAAATTCTGTAACGGATTGGTACCTGGATGTGAAATTGAATTACTTTTAGGTACCAAAATGAATGATACTTTAAAATTTTAGAATTTAGTAAGACATTAAATAGAAATCATGATAATATTTCTATTTTTGCAACTGTTAATACATGTTGGAAATCCTTTGTAATGATTCCATAGTACATTTTATATGACCCATAGTTTAATAATCAATTGTACCGGTCTGAAGATAGCCGTCACACGCTGAAACTGGTCACGGTCAAAAATAGAAGTGGGATAGAGTTTAAAAAAGTGTCTTTTATTTAGTCAGAAATCATGATAACATAAACGTGACCACATCCCAGCACCAATAATACTGGCCATAGTATTCATAAGAAATTACTATCAAAGGTTCTTCATCGGTCGAAACGTAATGTCACTTGGTTCACCGAAAAGCGCGATCGTGTACATTCAATTGGAACTTGTTGTTTCCTAAAAATCACGACCTGTGCATGCGAGTTCCATCTATAATCTACATTATAAATCCAGATGATCTCAGAGCTAGATTACGACAGATAAAATATGACATTATTGATGACAAGAATATTCGTAGAAATTTAGTTTTGTATAAATATGATAGAGTATAATAGGTACCATCGACTTCGCAGATACAGAAAGAAAACATATTTGTTTTTCATACAAATTGACCTTGATTATAGTCCATCAATGACAATCAACGCCCTGAAAAAATCTAAGATAGTTAAAAAAAATTTAGATGACCGTCCCATCTCCACGATGCGTGGGCGGACATCTTGGACTCTTTCCCTGCGCTTTCCCCTACCAGTTGTACAACCAAAAAGATGTCCCTTGTGATATACTACAAAATATTATGTAAGTTTCAGTGTCGATAAATCGACGTTTTTTGAAAGAACGTTGTACGGTTTCATACAATACGGCATGTTTAAATACAAGTACAATATATGTTGCACAATTATATTATTGTTTGGTTTACAATACCTACCCCACTAGGTGAAACCTGTTCTGAGGCAGGTGATGTTAACCGTGTTAGTGCTATGCTTATTTTGCAAGTATGTATATAAATTGCTACAGATATTCTGTGTTTTTAAATAAAAAAATGTAACGTATTTAATAAAAAGTCAATAACTTGGAAAAATATCAGTCAATTTTAATGATTTCTTAAAAAATTATACTAATAAATAATGGAATTTAACGAATATTATAGTTCTAAGTAAAAAAAAAAACTACACATTTACAAATTCCAAAATTTAAGAATATTTAACTTCAAAATTGTGTTTTCAAGGTGACAAAATTTTTCAAAAAATCAATAATATTTTTTAATAGCTGAAGTACCCGGCGTTGCCCGGTTTTTTTTTACAATAACTCCACACAGGAGGCCCCGAGGGAAATAATTTCCCTCAAAGCCTATACCATCTTTGGGGATGCTATGTGGAGGGTCTTTTAGAGGATAGGAAGGAGTGAACTTGGGTCTTGGGAGATCCATGTTGTAGGAGGGAGGAAATATAGAGGCCGGCTGATAATTCCACCGCCGAGTTGTTGAACACAAGAACGGGTCGTAGAAGCGACCCGTTCTCATGTGACAAATGTCAACCATGTGCAAATGTTGTGTCAAAGGCATCAATGACGGTAGTTCCTCAGAGCATATTCCATTAAAATACCGGTAGAACAAGGATAGCATTCCCACCTGACGGCTGTGCTCCAAAGATTGTAATCCGTTTGTTAAGATAGGAAAATCTATCAAAGATTAAAGTTTTTACAGATATATTGGGGCTCCCGATCGGAGGTGGCTGCCAAATTCTCGGTTTATTAATATTTAGTTGGTGTTTTATGAACGGTTTGCACGAAAGTTTTGGGTTGTGGTGTGTTACCCGTACCCTGTAGTTTTCCTCTGATTTTTAACAGCAAGTGTGCAAGATTATGCTGTAAGGGGTGGGAAAGGGTCAAGGGTGGTTTTTTTTTTAAATCTCGTGTAGACAGTGATCTTTCTCTTGTTTCTAAAGTCATGGGTGTAAATTTTTATTAAGCTCGGAGTAAAACTGTAGATTTGTATACAAAACAAACACACACTGCCCGTCCGGGACATTCTACTTTATATAATAGAACAAGTCAGATAAGGTCCAATGAAGCAACAGATCCTAGAAGGTCCGCACATTATAGGGTGCGCCATAAGTTTTCGCAGTTTTGGCATTGCTCCTGCGTTGGATCCGAACGAACGATGGGCGCATGGTTAGCGGCATCCGAAAGCTCGGTTCTTGGAAAAAAAATCGCCATAGATCACGGAGTAACATCGCGTTTTCTGTGTTAAACAGTTTTACAAACATAACTATTCCTATGGAATTATTCACTGCTTATTTCATGATCATTTTTTCTGATTACAAAATTCAAAACAGTGTCCCAGTGTACTTTTTATTAAATGCTTGATTGATAAGTTTGAAGAGACCCGTTCAATCCAAAATGAGAAAAATAAAAACAGGACGTCCACGAAGTAGGAGGAGCGAAGAGAACGTCGCGCAAGTTAACTCGTCTGTAGTATGTACGAGAAGATCAGGACTTGTCGATGAGCAATCTTCGCGTCGAATTGAATTGCATTTACAACAGGACGTAGATGCAGCAAAATGGGGCAAACTGCCATACTCGTACATCCAATATAACTATGCCGCTAGTGAAAGACAAGTTCCCTAACGAACTGATACCAAGAAGAGGCGAAATCCCATTGCCCTTCCGCAGCCCAGATTTGACACCCTTCGATTTAAAAAAAGGAGTTATGTCGAAATCGGGTATACTTGAATAAACTAGTCACCATACCCCCAACCAACTCTAAGCGAATATTCGTCAAGAGATCGCGAGTTTTGTGCCAGAGTTTTTCAAAATATTGGTGCCCGATTCGAGGATGCCAGGGGCGCGATGTTGGATATTTTGACATTATTTTCATGAAATAAATTTACTGTTTGTCTATTTTTTTTAATAAAATGGACATTCATTTTCAGTCTTCAATTTCTTCAGTTTTAAAAAATGCTAAAAATTATGGCGCACCCTATATTAATATGACAGGATTTCTAACGCGGCTTTTGTTATAGAATCGTGCTATGGATCTCTCCCTGAATCAGAACTAGGCATATTACGTTTTTATAATAAAAAAACATTGTATATGTCAATAGTGAGGAGTCATATCGCATGCAATTCCACAGTTTGGTCGCCGAATGGTCGTTCAATCATTTGTGAATGAAGTTCATTCACAAATGATTGAACGAATCCAACGTAAATTCTTAAGATTCGTAAATTTTATAATGGGTTCCTGGAGAATAAATAGATTACGATTATCTGCTTTATTCATTAAACTTAGTAAAATTATCTGACCGGCGAATTATTTGCGATTTAACACGTTTGTTTAAAATTGTTAATCCAGTGTTTTATACCCCTGAACTGCTATATGCCTGATTGCTGTCATGTACCTGATAGAACAGTAACAAGAAAGTACCTACCATTTTATTGTGACAATTCAACTTTAGCGTCGCAATATTATTCCCCTATGCGACGGATTCAACATCTGGGAAACAAATACTTCGATGTTGTTGATATATTTGGCACATCAATGTTACAGTATAAGCGCATGCACTAGTATGGTTTTCTTCTAGAGCTAGGTTATTTGAAACTCTTTAACTCCGTATAAGAGTGTCAAATTATGTTGTTTCTTTTTATACTATCTATTATAATAGGTACCTTTTCAATATTATGTGTAGATGTCCATGTACGAGTAAAAGCCTGTATGGGCGTATACATTTTGAATATTTTATCTATTGTGTTTGATTGGATTAGTAATATATTTATAAGCTAGCCGTGGAATAGAAGCAGTGTTTCCCGTGACTAGTATCAAAGTGACATTTAAATAATCTGCTTAATTGCATCGTTAAAATTGCGACATGGTAGTGGGGAGTAAGGTCAATAACATCAGCCTTATTAGAAACTTGATCTGGTAACCTGAGTGCGTAATCTTCGTTAGTCCCTAGCCCCAAGCCATACATAATACCATAGGGTACATAACTAACCGAATATATGTCTATTCCCTTCACTAACATCATTTTACATTACATTGAATAGACACCCGTAAACACTACCGTATGCAAAAAATGCTATAAAAGCAAATAAATTACGGCACCTGCAATATTCGCAACATTCATATTACAAGGTAATTAATATCAGATATACTCGTATGTCATATTTTAGCAGAAAGCAATTACTCTGTGATTTGTTTAACACGTTGTTTTAAACCACTAATTTATTTATTAAATTATCACCAACCGGTTTCGCTTATCTTAAGCTTCATCAGGGTAAATCTTGAAACTAAACAAAAATACATAGAGTGAGCTCTATATAGTTGGGATAAAGAAAGGAGACAAAATAAAAAAGCGAAACAAAGGAACAATTCGCCTTATATAACTATATATATATATGCTCACTCTATGTGTTTTTGTTTAGTTTTAAGACTGTTTGTAACATCTGACGTCACGTGTGCATTCTGTTTTTGGATTAGTGCGGATATTTTTATTTTTCGATTTTGTTTTGTGTTTTAAATATGCATTTTTTTAGCTTTGGTAAAATTATAACTTTATTTAGGCGACTTTGAGCTCTATAATTGTTGTTCAATATAAAAAATAAAATAAAACTATTATTAATAATACAAATTAGAGTATTCATAAGAAAACCAATTGTTAATATAGATATTTTGATAATGTTAATGCTAAAAACTATTATTATTCTTCGATTTAAAGTTTCTAGAAAGGTACATAATGTTATTATTTATTTTTATTTATGGTTTACCATGAATATAATATAAAAATTATGTACGGTAAAGCTCATCCTTGTTTTGAAATTTGACATTCTAACGTCAAAACCGACCGGCCATAGATTTGGAGCGCCTTTGAAAAATTGTTGTAACGAAATATAATTCATTGTATTTAAGTTTGAACGTCAATATTGATAAAAAAATGGAATGGAGTTTCTTATAATAATTTTAAGTATGCACTCGAAATTCTAGGAGCCGTGTGCTTCAAGATTCGTCCGACTTATTTTCTGCAAATCGTAAAATCTGACATACATTCAGCGCGTTTGATCTTTGCCATCATCAATTTACACCAATAAACATTTCACTTGAAGAGCGGGTGTCTGCCGGGTTGAAATCAATTGGACTCCGATTTTTAAATACGTAGACAATATTATCTCCTATCTCGAACACTCCACAACATATGCAGTCAGCAGTGGAGTATGATATTCCAATTGTATAAACAAAATGACCTTGAGTATAGAGTTAAAGAAATTGAACAAAGAAAATTAGAATAATCTCTATATATAAAAATGAATGTTTGTCTGTCTGTCTGTCTGTCTGTCCTCGATTTTCTCGAAAATTACTTGACCGGTTTCGTTGAAAATACCACTGTTTGTTCTTATTAGTGCCTGGAAGGTTTAGAGAGTAGTTTGAAAAACATTTAACACGCCATGTTGTATAGAGAGCCCATGGATATACCACTCTGGTTGGCCATAGATTACATATTCAAAAGGTTTATTTGGATAGAATATTTTCAAAATGAAAAACACGAGTAGGTACCAACTTAAGAATTTTTTTTATTCAGATATGTTTTGAAAAAATAAATGTTTGGAATGAAATGAAATTTTCAAATGAATGTTTCTTTGTTTCATTGTTTATATATAGCAATGTCGTCACAAGGCACTCGTACTAGTAATTTCTCTGTCAAATCAATTATGGCACCCAAACGACAAGCAAGAATTCCCAACTTCATAACTTTATTCCCAAAAATACACATCAGCTAGTAAAAATTAAAATTCTTTGATTAACAAATTAATGATATTGGGTTGATGCACAGGTTCATCGATTTTGTATTAAAAAAAAAATAATAAACAAAATTAATTTCTTTTCATCATCGAAGAAGACATATTAACCAATCCTAAAAGAAACACGAAACCGAAAAAAAAAACACAGCAAATAAAAAGGTACCAGTCGCATCTGGGAATCGAACCCTGGACCTCTGTCTTACCGGGACAACCGTTCTACCAACTGATCTAAAGCGACCAGTTCGCTTTACGCCATCTTTATCGATCATACCTCAACTTCAAGACTTGTCAATATTATCCTTCATTAAATTTCTCATTTTGTGGTTTTTTTCGGTTTCGTGTTTCATTTAGGATTGATTAATATTATCTTCTACAATAATTAAATATTACAATGAGGTTTACAAGCTTCAATAAGTTATTAAAATAAATTGAATAATTTCTTTTCCTTGAACTTTTAGGCTTTTAAATAAAATTAAAAATTTGAGAAAATTAAATATTTTAAGCATGTGAAATAATAAAAATAAAATTCAAGAGTTTACAGAATACATTAAATAGAAAAAAATATATATAATAAAAAATTTCAAATTATACATACATAATTGAATATTAATCCTAGTTCTGTAGAAAATGTCAACAGATATCCCATATAAATAAAAATCGGATAGGCACCACGACACTATTTAAAGATTACAAATAAATTCGGGTAGAATCTTTTAGTCATAATAAAAAGGCAGCCAAAATATGTGGGAATTAATTGAAGAAGATATTGACAGTTCTTAGAAATCGAAGTATGATACCGATAAAAATTGCGTAACGGATTGGGGTAGCTGTATCTCAGTAGATTAGAGCGTATGGTCCCGGATAGACAATGAGGTCCTGGTCTTGAATCCCAATTGCTACCGTTATTTTTTTCTTTTCTGTGTCTTTTCGGTTTCATGTTTCATGTTCAATTTTGTGAGTTGTTATTATCTGTTTCCAAGACTATGTAATGGGGAATGTAAACCATAGTTGAATTAAGATATACATATATAACATGTTAATGTTTGTCTAGTCGTTCGTTTAGTTAGTCATGCGTAGATTAATCAAATGCAGGAGTTCGGAATAATAGAATTTAGAGATTAATTGTAAGTTTTAAATTTATGAAACGTAAATGTATAAAATAATATGTTTACTACATTGTTTATTGTTTACGATTGACTTGAAACGTTCTGGCAGCGTTTTGAACGCACGCATGAAGAAATCCGGTGGTTTAGAGGTGAAGAAGTCGTCAGGTCAATTTTGGAAAGAGGAAATTTCTCGGAAATTATTGAAATAGAAAGCAAATACGAAAATCTGACAAAGCAAGACTAGGAGAATAAGGCAAATGTGGAATAACCTCCCAATCCCGATCTCCAATAGGCGCTTTTGTTTAGCAGTCCCCGTAAAGAGCACAATTTTAGCGGCCTCCGATGGCTAAACTCATCTTAACTTGACACTTTATCTTTTTTAGACAACAAATTTAACAAACTAAAATGAAATCGAAAAAAAAACGATATAACAAGGATTTTCGCCAAATCTCTAATGACTTGAACACCGAAATTCATCAATCAATATAACAAAAAGTCTAGATTCAAAAGAAGCATTAAAACTGCAACCAGGATGCAGTTTGAACGCATAAAACTCAACGCGGTATTAGTGCGTCGGTAGATAAATGTTAAACGCAGACGAGCGCTATGTGCGCAAATGCAATATAAACATTAATGCAGCTAAAATGGGAACAAAGTAACAAAACTTTGCTTTTCCTCGAAATGCAGATAAATTGCATCTCTTCAAAGGCTGTCCTTCGGTGCGTAGCCTATTTAGTATGTTCTTACTGCAATTGAGACATTATTTTGCGGAATCATTATTGGAGAATTAATTAACCATTGCGCCGTTTCGCCCCAGGGGTAAGCAGAAAAGATAGACCGCCACACAGATGTGGCCCGGCAAACATTCCTTGCTTCATTGACATTCATATATCGTCTCATATATACTCTTCTGTTATTCTGAGTCTTGACATGACCCCACACAAGTAACTGATTCACTTAAAGTCGCTCGCTGACGGTCCGATAAGGAATCGACATAAACCTCATGTGTGATACCGACAGCGCGCTGTGCTATACATTTCTATTGGCGCCTGTTCACGACACGGGGAGGAGCGGTGCGACGTACTTCTAGTATAGAGCAAGCGGTACGAGGTTTCAGTAGATTCTCGATATTATCGCACCACCACCGAAAACTTTTAACTAACTTTTGTATTAACAACATTTATTTGAGTTGAAAATTGCTTTTAAATTATTCTTACAAATTTATTAATTAGGCACATCATCGATATCACAAAAGCATTGTGAATAAATGTAAAATTCCACTATCTCGTCGCCATTTGACTCACTCGACGGCATGCGAATTGCGGGACGGTAAAACAGAAATCTCCCATACCGACAGTTTAATGGCTATAAGTTTACTGACATCATATTATTATAATTATGAAATAGATGTTTTACCATATATTTTATGGTTTATTTGTAGTTTTCCACGAAGACCACCCACTACATCCCGATAAATGACGTTGAAACTTCGCCGTGAAAAATGTAAACATCAACAACACAATAACGGGGAAATATTTATGATGTTGGCAGGGCTGGGCAAACACTTAGTGAAACTAAAGAACCGTACCTTCGTTGTAAACTATTTCTTTTTGGAGACACGCATGTAAAAAGCTACAACGGTGCTCTCAGCGGTAGGCCCATAAGAATGGGAATCAAACATGATTTTGTAATGATTCAATTACTTACCCCGGCCTGCTCTATTATATTCGACACCTTCATATGGTGAGACACCATCCTTACGGCCTAGAGCAATGCTCCTGGAGCTTTAGTTGACAGCGCCACAAGGAGGAGCGTTCAACGATCGGACAGCAACGAATTCAAATGCGGCCATTGGAATCCAGACAAGGGCCTTACGAGTTTAGTAGGTAGTCATTTTCCCGGTTTACGTCTTTTAAGTATTATTTAAATGTTACTCTTATTGTAACATGGCGCCCTATTTAAATTCTTTATTGAGAAATGCTTGTAGATTTCCGATTACCCTCTGTTAATTTTGTATTAGACAAATCAAATGATAAACTGACTAATAGCAAATTGCATCTTAGAGATTTGTTCACACTAATCTCTATATATAAAAATGAATATTTGTCTGTCTGTCCTTGATTTTCTTGAAATCTACTCGACTGATTTCGCTGGAAACAGCACAGTTTCTTGTTAGTGCCGGAAAGGTTTTATACTTCATAACTTTATTAAAAAAAAAATAATATTCCCGAGCAAGGCCGGGAACACCTCAGCTGGTATTCAATAAAATATACCATTCCACCGAATCTATTGGCCAATTTTATGTACAAATAAACTTTTATACTTCACAGAAATCTTTTCATTTATATTACTAAGATGATAAAGAAGTACTAGTTAAAAACAAGGTTAGATGATTAGACGAAATTTGAACATGATTTGAAACAGATCAATAAAGGATTAGCAATTCCCCACTCCAATAGAAATTTATATCCCGGGTTAGAAAGCAATTGTGGATGTACACATTAACGGAACTTCAAAAAAGCTATTAAAACTCATCTAATTCTTTAAAAAATTACGAAATATCTCGTCAATTGAGGATCTAAATAGAGTATATTATGCTTATGTTATTCTCATTTGGAATATGGAATTTTGGGATGGGGCTCAGCTGCATCAAATTATATGAAACCATTAAATTAGTGGTGGGCGAAGCGGCTCGGTTTAGTGAGCCGGATCATTAAATCAGCTCTCCGTAAAGACAATCTATAGGAAAACTGGACGAAAAAAGTATTGTGTAAGAGCGTCCTTAAGGACGGCCAAGGGAGCGGGGGAGAGGGCATGGTGCGGGAGGACGCGAACCGTTGTTCAAACGAGCCGGATCACCGAACCCGTACACTACAAACAGCTGATTTAGTGACCCGGCTCACTAAACCGAGCCGCTTCGCCCACCACTACATTAAATACAACCCAGAAATGCATCATAAAGGCTATTTTAAGAACGTCAACAACGGAAATTTTTAAACATTTCAACGTTCCAAGTATCCAAAAAATCTTTGCCAAAAATATTTTAGTTAATCATCTTAAAAATGAGAAAATGGCTACGACTCTTCATGATCATAATACCAGAACAAAGCAACTAGACAAGATAAATATACCTAAATGCAATACTACTTTTGGACAAGGAAGCTCTGAATTTTTAGCTGTAAAATTATATAACAAACTCCCACTTAATATCAAAAAAAAAGTAATTCAATCAATAATTGCATTAAGTCCATCAAAACTTGGCTTAAGGAAATACCAGAACAAGAACTTACTACTATTCTCAAAAAACGTCATAGAAATTACTGGAAAGACCCTACCCCAACCTTGAAGTTGAAATATAGAAGTCGCTGAAACCCCTTTATGCAAAACCTGGTCCGCCTCAGCACAGGATCTCCTAGTGAGGAGGACTATGAATAAAGTTCTATAATATACATGTATTTTTAATATTTATATCTTACCTTAAAATGTCATAATTATATGGAAACTGATAAAGAAAAATTTAAAAAATTGTCGAGTATAAAAAAATAAAATAAACTAAAAAATAATAATGTCAAGTATAGAAAAATAATTTATTTTACATAGATTTTGTCTATACATGATATCATTTTTTAGTATTCTATATATTCCTGATGAAGAAAGCATTGCTTTCGATACATGTTTATATCTGTGAATATTAATAAAGTGGTGAATACAAAGTAATTTTTTAATTCATTTATTAATAATGACGCCACAAAGTGAATACCAATCTTTTGAAGAAATTATAAAACAATTATAGATTTGATCAAAAATCAGTAAATCTACCGAAATTTTGGTAGGACTAGCATCTCTGACCGAACAGTCAATAATTATTTTGACACTAAACAGAAGCAGTGCCAAAATAACGGTTATTAAAAAAATACTAACTGGTCGAAAGTAGCTAAGAATAAAGTATTTTATTAGTAGATTCACAAAATTATGTAGGATAATCGATCTACATTGTCCAGCCATACGATGAACCACGTTTTACTTTCAATTCGATACCAAAACAAGCCACGACTCGAGAGTATCTAACGCAACTTATTCATCAAAATTTTGATATGGCACCATACACGTGAATGGATTTCATATCGCTTTCTATTATTGTACCAAACTAAAATACAAATTAATGATGACGCCACTGAATCGGTATGAGTCGATGCGTTGTACCTAGTACCCACTGACCAAATAATCTCTAGAGGTGTGGTCTAAACCGATTTTAAAAACAAACGGTTCCCGCCAATTTACGGAAGATTTTTCGGCTTCCAGACCTCAGAAAAGACAATAAAAATGATTCCATCGGTTTAATTATTCAGTGGTTGTAACGCAGACTAGTGCTGTTACTTAATAATTATTATCACACTTGACGGGTTCGCGGGCCGTTTGTTGGGCACTGCACCACGAGGCGGGTGAAAAGGCTTCGAAGAGCTGACAAATAGTCATCGCTTTCTCCTTAGTGCCTCATCGCGAGGAATATAACATGTGGGCGTAGTCTCTCACAGTCGTCACAGACCAGTAATAATATATAGATTGTGACTACTTGGAATTACCCACGGAGTCAAAGGGTTAAACCTCCGCATTCAGATTTTCTATGTACTCCTACATATAACTTCCCCTGAAAACTTCATGTTTTTATGTACTTAAAAGAATTCATATTTTTGAAGATATCTCTATTCAGATGCCTAGTTGAAAAACTAATTACATGAAAATACATCAATAGAAAAAAAAATAGCAGAGTATATTCAGAAAAATATAAATAAAACATGCAGTTACATGATCAACGTTTAAATAAAGAATTTCGTGGAAACGTAAGTTACTTTACCGCCTTTTTTATTAATATTGTGACATTAGTGTTTTCGGTTACGGGTATGAAAAAATTCACAGCGTTCCTTAATAGTCTTGAGATTTTTGCTCTATTCGAAATATGTCGTATTTCATTAAATACTGGCTGATGTGTGCCCGGCCTTGCTCGGGATTATTTTATTTTTTGGAATAAATGTATGAAGTTGTGAATTCTTGCTTGTCGTTTGGGTGCCATAATTGATTTGACAGTGAAAGTAATGCCATGTTAGGACTAATACTATCTCTAAACAAAGAAACAATTTGAAAATTTTATTTCGTTCCAAACATTGACTTTTTCAAAATAAATCTAATTAATAAAGTTCTTAAGTAGGTACCTACTTGTGTTATGAGTATGTTATCTGTGGCTAACCAGAGGGGTATATATATGGGCTAACCTCAATACAACATGGCGTGTTCAATGTTTTTCATACTAATTTTAAAACGTTATAGCAACAATTTTACATATTGGATTTCATTCAAACTACTCTCTAAACCTTCCCGGCACTAATAAGAACAAACTGTGCTATTTAGCGAAACCGGTTAAGTGATTTTCGAGAAAATCGAGATCAGACAGACAGACAAATATTCATTTTTATATATAGAGATTTTATTTTTTAAACGAAAGCTTACGCCCTAAACATTATTTATACTAACGTACTCCTTTCTTCCGTATCAACATATATCCTTTTCAAACAGTATTCAGATTCAGCTCGGAGAGTACTACTGGCTCAAAAACACCTTCATTATTAGGTCCAAGTTAATAAGGAAAACATTTTAACATCCATAAAAAAACGAAACCAAATCGAGCGTTGTAATCAAGTGCGAAGCCGGGTAGTAAAATTAGTATCATTATAAATTTTCATGAAATAACAAAACTGAAATAAGATGACGCGATGATGCAGGTACGTAAATTATTTTTAGAAAATAAAAAAAAAGACCTTGTGTGTAAGTACTGAAGGGTGAAGATCATTTATCAAACATGTTGTTGACATGCTTGGCTACAACGTCGTACAGCATAATATTTAATAAATTATTGTTATTACATGTCAGACTTATAAAGGTATCGTGAAAAGGATAGTCAATGCATTATACCACGTCTGTAAATCTAAGCATGCAATAAAGATTATCCACAGAAGATATATACACAAATCCACCAATATATAGGAGAAACTAGAAAAAAAAGGTAGATTTGTACAGCGTAACTAGTAGTTAGTGTGAAAGATCTTTTTTATAATTAAATATATGATAATAATATATTTAATAATGACGGCCTCCGTGGTTGAGTGGTTACAAATACTGACGTCGCGGGTTCAAATCCCGGCGTGCGCGAGTAAATTTTATTTAATTAATTTGTGCTGTTTCACAATTAATTAATTTTAAAATAATATGTAGTGTATTTGCGCACGTTCCAGAGTAGAAGATACTCTCAGTATCGCTCCGGTGAAAGACCACCATTCAAAATTGAAATGTTGCTTGAAATGGCTTTTAGCCGTGTTTGGTGACCAGATTTGAATAGCCAGGTATTTCCCCACCTTCTCTTTCCCATCCCCAATACCTTCAGCCTCACTAAATTCCCCAATTGGGGAATTCCATAGTCTCACTAGCTCCAGACGGTTGGGAGCAGTTGGGACTCTTGTGCGGTATTCGTGTAAAAAAAAAATGATTACACGCCTTTTTATACGGCTTTTACGGTTACTAGTCAACTTTTCAAGTAATAATATATCACGTACCAACACTTATATGCATATCGCTTATAGTTCAGTTGTACCACCTCCCTTTTCTTTATGCATATACCGACGCATATAAAAGAAAGCGAAATTGAAAACGGAGCTCTAAGCAGCAGGACGACGTAATCTCACTATTTTGTTGAAAGGTTTTTGTCTGTACCGCAACTCAATCAGGCGATGATTCTATACCTTACCTGTTGAGGAAAACAAACAATCCAAGATTAAGAAGAGCTTCTTGCACGTGTTAAAAGAAATGCTGTGGAATGGCCGATATCATTAATTTGAGGTTCTAGCGTAGATTCCACGTGAAATTGTAAAAACCACGAAATTCTTAAGAAACTAGATAAACGAACATAACATAATAAATTATGCATTCTTATTGAGCTATTGAAGCCGGGCCAGGTGTTTGCCAGTCACCTGTGTACACTGTACACCTTTTACGAGTATTATACTTCACTGATAAGAATAAAGCGGACTTAAATTTGAAACGTGATTTGCTTTCGGTCTCCGAACACTAATCTCGGGGAGTAGCGATAAGCGTGGGCTCAAATTATTTAAGGTCGATCTTATTTCTTCACTTGAATCCGGACGAAAATAAACATGAAAGGCACAATTTTTTCGGTGGGTCTGACATTACAAATTACGTTTTTCGGTCGTATAACAAAATGTATTTTTCCTAAATTGGTATATTTGCTAGAGATTTACGAGCATTGTGTATTATTACGACTATTTAGTTATAGTCCATTCACGGTTGGATGGAGCCCTTCTTGATATAGGTGTAGAATACCACGCTGTCTGTCATGCTTTGGATCTGTGACAATCATAATAATAACACTCAAATCTTTGCATAGTTTATACGTTATATTTATTTGTGATTATGCATTTGTAATGCATAACGACAGAAACTGAATTAAATATCACTTAACTGATCCGATTTTTGTGATTTTTTTTATAATAAAAGAAGACCTAAAATTGAACCTTGAGTAAAACCCCATTCCGAAAGGAGTTTTTTGCAAATTCCATTTTCCGCTTGCCTGTTACATTACACGCACTCTCGGCTCCATTTGCGAATGAAGCTTTAATTCCGTGGATATAATTATAGGGAATGATGCCTGGAGATCACTGGCCTGGAATTGTGGGGCAGGAGCAGAGAGACTTCTTTCAAATGATGCAGTTTATTGGTAGATTGAACCTCCAAGGTATTCGAGAACATTTATGGGCATTGCTGCTAACTTTATTAGAGCCCGCGCAGTTAGGTAAAATGCTTAAAAATGGTCTCCGGTCGTGGGATATAGCTTGCTTTTTCGAAATTACTACATTACGAAGATTGAACAATTTATTGCGAAAAGCGAAAAAATAACAATGAATTCAAAAGTGGATGAAGAGAATAATTCTCACTATAAATTAATACGTCTACTGAATCATGCCAAAGCAACCTTCGAATCGAATATTTTAATTCCTTATCGTTGAAGTTTTTGATTCCTAATATTACTATTTAATTATTATCGGTAAAATCATAATTTTTCTATAATCTTATCGGCTTTTTCAATATAACCATTAAAGTCGGTCGACAATTCAGTTAATAAATTATCATAACTTCTAACTTATATTCCGTGGAATTACATAATACCCCCGACAGCACAGACCCATACATAAAAATTGTACCTGGCGTGTAAGATACTCATAGAACCAAGAACTATATCAATTGTTTTAAAATATTAATTCCATAAAACTGGGAAGGAAGAGGTTATAATGCATAGACAAGTACCTGTACAACATAGAGTACCTAATCAACTCCATTAATACCAACAGTGTGAAGGTTTGATTATGTTTTGTAAACAAAACGTAATTGGCGAACAGTACCAACTTATTATACTCGTATGTTCACAATATGACAAATTATATAGGGAGCTGACGTTTATATGGTTTATACTCGTATACTGATATAATGATCAACTCGGTGTTGCGATTCGCAAAGAACGCAAAGGCTGATGTAAGCGTACTGAGTAAGATTAAGAAAGGGACGCTTACATAGTTTGGGCATGTGGAGCGAATGAAAGAAATAAGAAGTGTAAGGAGAAAATATCACACTAATGCGAATGGAAGAAGAAGCCGGGGACGCCCGAGGAAGACATGGCACGATCAACTGAACCAAATACTTGAGTCGGGCGGCCATGTCAAGAGTCAGAATGACAGGGGAGTATGTATGAGACGATGTATGAATGTGAATGGAGCAAGGAGTATGTGCCAAGACCGGGTTGTTCGGTTGTCCGTCCTCTTTGCCTACCCCTGTTAGCTATAATGATTAGCCCACGCATCAATTGAAAAGTGCCTAATAAAAATGATTAATTAAGTATTAGTGGGATGTGTGGCACAATTATATACTTATTGGAATGAAATTCGTAACATTCAAAAAAACTTCACTTGATTCTAAGATCAAGCGTACTTAAGCAAAGTCATCTAAATTGCTCCCTAGAACTACCATTAAAAAAACTGGGATACCTTCTTGTTATGAATTTTAGACGATTTAGGCCCACTGGCCAGGACTACACGGAGGTGGTAACAGTAAAGCAGCGACAATTAAAATATACAAAGACCAATAAAATACAACAAAAAGACAATGGCAAATAAGCACATTATGGGAAAGGCAGGACGATACATCCTGCAGCATTATAATGACAGCCATCAATTCTAAGCTTTAAAAAACATTAATAATAAGGAAAACCTGTGTACACGCAACAATATAGAAATGATCTTCATATATGACAAGAATTCAGGTTCCCAGAGGGTCCAATGATCGTTAAACGTCGACTTTGTGCAAATGTATTAAAATTTATTCATCAAAAAAGCATTACAATAAAATAAAGGTTTCTAGCTAAGGAATTTCGATGTGAACTAGTCCAAACATCACCGAATCCCTCACTTTACAGAAGCAGTTAAAATGTATGACTGATTTTATTATATATGATTGTGTTTGAAGGTTATGTTGATAAAGTTAACGGTGTATTTCAATACATTTTATGATAATATCGGATTAAATCGTGATATTTATGTATGCCAGAAGAATTCTTTGCATGCCATGCACACCGTGAAAGCGATAAGATCAAAAGTTGTGGTTACTCCATGGAAAACGTTAATAGTGTAACCAAAGCGGCATCAATACTCCGATTAGATCTAGCGGAGGCTGCACATGTACAGTATTATTGCACAGCCAACCTACGTCAGGTCAAACAATTTTTACTATGCCGTAGAATCTATAATCCTCTGATTCGGCAAAGGTCCACTTGCATTGTTTATGTGACCGAACTTCCAAATCCTCGTAATCCGTGAAACTTGGTTCGGCGAAATTTTCGCGAACGTGCACTGAATTAGAGGACAGAAAGAGTACGTTTGGCACAGATCAATTTAGAATTCAAAACATGATCGTCGTACATCACATTGATAAAGAATATACGAGATGAGCCCTCACTAACGAGGTAAAGAGAAATGGATATGGACATATCGAATGAATAGTGAATACGTCATCAACAGTTAATACTGTGATGTCACACAAAGCCAAATATTTTTATGATTTTACTCAGATTTTCGGCTTGCTACTTAAAGTTTGATTCACGTCTACCAGCATCGCGGAGTACACGTAAAGTGGCAGGTACGGCAAAATGAGTTGCTTACATTATCTATGAACACATTCACACACGGTGTAATGTGAATACTCCTTTCTGTTCCGTGTCTGCCATGACAAGAGACCTTCAAATGATCGATCGACAGCGACAACTTGACGTAAAAATAAAAAACAGCTATTAACAACAAAAAAAAACAATATACATCAGAATAAAAATTCCGGATTGATTTTTATAGGAGCTGGACCAATCCAACGAAATTTAAGTCATTAGTCTCGTGTTGTGGTTATTATGTAAACTTGAAACCGATTAAAAACTACTAATCACCCAGGTCACTGTGCTATGGACGAGCGACCTCATAATGTCGGTGTGTACAACTATATTCAAAACAAAAAAGAATAGTCAATCATTGAAGAAGATAATATTAACACATCCCAAAATGAACCACGAAACCGAAAAAACAAAAGAAATTAAAAAGATTTCAGTCGCATCTGGGATTCGAGCCCAGGACCTCTACCTATCCGGGGTAACTGCTTAACCAACTAAGCTAATGAGACCAGTTCAATTTACGCCATTTACACCGATATCATACTTCAAGTTCAAGACTTGTTAATATTATCCTCCATTTTTATAAATCCCATATTATTGGCTGCTATCCTTATGATGATTGCAAAGTTTCAAAAGTTCATCCAAAAGATGATTCAAAGTTTCATCCCAGTTTTGCAATCATCATAAGGATAGCAGCCAATGATATGGGATTTAACGAAGGATAACTTTTTATAAAAAGGTACCTACCTCATTAGATAGTAATGACCTTTTTTGTATCTAGTTCTAAATGTGACATTTGAATTTGGGCTAGACGAGAATTGTCAAAGACGTCAACATCTATATAATGTTTAATAATGTTCACTAGCTAATTATGTTTTAAAGTAAATAATAACGTAATTGGTAAAATAGTTGATATTGAGTTTTCCTCTTGTTAAAACATCGCAAATATTGACATTTTTGATGAATGTCGCTCGCTGAATTCAACTGATAGCTGTCATCCAAGAGAATCGGAACCGCAGTTAAGTAAGAAGGCTTTAACCCTAAGGATCCTTAAAAAGAATAGGAATAGCGCCCCTGGTCCATAGATCCGAACGAGTGAATTAGAACGGCGACTTCTTTAACGATTTGGATGATCATCATTAATTAATTATTATAACTCTGGTTTATTACTTAGTTAAATGATACATTAACTTTTGTCAAACTTCTTCGAGTTGAGACACCCCTGAGATATTTTACAATTAATACATAGTCTTTTATAATTTTGAATAAATCATATGTTATATGTACATCCAAATTTGTTTTACTTAAAACTGTTCGCTACAAACTGTTGTGAATACAGGTTCGCCTTTCATTTAGTTCATGGTTAACAAAATTCCAATTACTCACATCATTCTAGAACAAATTAATGTAACTAAAATTTTCATTATTATCCAGGAATGATTAACGATAATTCACAATTTTGACGAATAAATGAAGCCTGGGATTAAAAATAAGGTGGGTTTTTCGTCATAAAAAGGGTGTTTAATCTTCTCTACCTGTACTTATCGTGGTCATGATTTGAATGATGAGTTATATAAATCATAAGCTGGTATATTATGATAATCTAGGATTATCATAAGTAAAACAGAAACATATCTACTGTTTATAATAACGGTTATGATCCCCTTACAATTCTGAAGAAGAGACTTGTAATTAAACTACGAGTATGTATAATCTACTTTTCCCGGTATCAAAGGGGTAACTGGCGTAAAATAATGGAAGATAATCGATATAAAGCATTAAGTACTAAAAAAATTTAATTGAGCAATACATCACTAACAACAAGCAACAGATGGGATGTTTTTTTGATTTGAACAGATATCAAAAACAAGCGCTGGTTTGTAGGAACTAAGAATAACCTAAAATAAAATCACCATTAAGAATAAATAAGTAATGTGAGATAAGTAATGTAAAGTACATAATTTTGTAATTATATTTTTAAATGTATTGTATGAATCTGCATTATTATATTTCAATAAAGGCCCATTTATCGGTACCGAAACTGAAAACAAAATGTTGGAAGAAACAGTCCATACACAAGCCCAACTTATTTTGATTAGAATGGGACCCAAAATAGAACCATGTGGAACCCCATAAAACAACAACACCCAAAATACACAGTTGCGTACCTACTCTTATATTGCTCGATTCGCATTCATTTATTTGATGAAGCATAATCATGAATCATTTAATGGCCTGTGAAATTAGCACTTTATTACAAATTATGTTATCTAAAACGCCATACATATCACGAGTACAAAATTATTTGCATGATTAAAATAAGTACATGTTTCATGTTATAATTTAATTATAACGCACGCATTATTGAAGAGAAAAAATATGCATGAACCCACGTAAAAATCAATCTTAATTATGGTTTTAAAATCTCTCATTATCCTAGCTTTAAAACGCCCAAAGCATGATATATCAGACCGACATGATCTTTTCTATGTACCGATAAGCACATTGCATAGTGATCCAAAAACTGGGGAATCCAACAGAAATGTTTTCTATTAGTCTGAAAGAGATAAGATAAGTATCAGTTATTGAATAAGTAAACAACAGATTGTAGATTTTACGGTGATGTGATATACCTACAACAAATAATGACAACCATGCTGCCGATAAGTGATCACTATTTTTACAATCTTTTTAGCACACCAGGTCATATTTTACTATGTAGCACATAAGAGTATTACGTATTTTGTTGTGTCAACTCTGTAAAAGCTATCTATGGCTTTGTGGTGGACACTCACAGTGCGAGCAAATTACTCTACGGCTGTCAAACGCCATGATAGTGGGGAGATAGCGAGAGAACACCTTTACCATTAGCAGGTATTGGACACTATTCGTACAAGCGATGTAGAATAAACGGATACGTAAAAAAATGTTGATTCGTAGACGATAGACGATTTAGTTTTAAAAGAAACGTCACTATTTGACGATTGTCGACATCCGTGGTAGAGGAATAAGGAACTTATAAAAGAACTGTAACAAATTAATACTAAGTAAAGCCGCGTCTCCTGCGAATGTTTTTTTTCTAAATATTACACAAAAAGATTTATTTTCACACACATTCTGTCTCCTGTTAAAATGTTTTGTTTTGGTTCAAAACATTTTCCATGGACGATAAGATGAGTTTTAGAATAATCTTTTGAATGTACTATATATTTTTATAGGCAGAGATAAAATATTATACATTCAGTTTATTGCTTGAATAAACAAACAGTGTAAGTGAATGTAAAATTAATAAGAAATATTTTGTGTAAACCACTGTTAATATAGTCATGAATGACATTAGAAATAGCAGAAAAAATAAGAGAATACATAACAGTTAAATAAATTATAATTTCGCTCAGTACACATAACCTAAAAAAACCCGTCCGATTTATGCTGTGACTAATGAAGGAACACCGGACGGGACGCATAGATTATTAAAAATAAAACAAACCCTCCCCCCTTCCTCTCTTCGCCCGATGGGAAATGTTTCCCATCGGTGATGGAAAGCAAAAATATTGTGTATGCACAAACAAATGCGTATGGTAATTCCCCTTTGTTTTGTTATTTGCGTAAATGTTTTCAAAAAGCATTCGCAGGAGACGCGGCTTTAGAGACGTCTCTATTAACGGGGAGAGGGACGTCGGAGAGTTATTATTTATTAATTCAAAATAATGATAGTATTATTACGCAATACGGTAAACATAATGTTTTTAAATAGAATTTCTTTTTATTAAATATTTTTAAAATTTACATAGGCTTAGCATTTTTCAAAATCTAATCAGAAATATTACTTTTTTCTGACCGTTCCATTGTATGTTTTACAAAATATTTAAAATAAGAATATGATTTTTAAAGTGGAGAAAAGTATGTTTAATCATTTATCGGTGCGTTTTTTGTAAATAAACGTAACCAAAGATTTGTAATCCGCATTAAAAAAAAAATGTTTTTTTTTACTTTTCTCCACTTTAAAAATCATATTCGTATTTTAAATATTTTGTAAAACATACAATGGAACGGTCAGAAAAAAGTAATATTTTTGATTAGATTTTGAAAAATGCTCTAATTCTATGTAAATTTTAAAAATATTTAATAAATATTTTTTTATTTAAAAACATTATGTTTATCTTGCGTAATAATACTATAATTATTTTGAATTAATAAATAATAACTCTCCGACGTCCATCTCCCCCTTAACTCACACATGCTGTGGTAACCGCCACTGCGCAGAGAGCGGCGTGCGCAGTAACGAGCGCGGGGAAAATGGAAAACGAAGACTGTCGAAGCTGTAACTTCACCGTCTTCGATTTCTCCTGCGACCTCGTCCGGTACACATAAAATTTATGTATTTGCACCTGGTTCCAGAATGGAGGATTCTCGCAGTGTCCGCCTGGTGTGAGGCAACTTTTAAATCGAACCATTTGCATGAACTGGCTTTAGTTACATTTAGTGACCTGATCTGAATAGCTAGGTACCGCCCTTTCAAGCTCGCAAAAAACCAAGATTGGAATGCCAGTTCTCTTTCGATTTATGACAAAATAATACAAAAGAATCTATCAACAGTAATGTTAGAAAGTCGGTTGATGTCAGTTTGAAATTTGGAGAAAATAACCACCATTCTTCGTTTATGTTATACATTTAAGCTTTCCCCATTCGTGATTCTCCACGGCAGATCTCTTTAGCTTGAACTACGGCGGGTCTGATAGATATTTATAGATCAATTAGAGCGCAGACGGGCAGTATTTACGTATATGATAGGTGTGTATAAGTAGAATTAGTAGCTACAATATAGTACAAGCAGAGCGAGCGCTTACGAAGATTTAATGAGGGGCGTTGTCATCATCATAATATCATGAGCATGTTTGTAAGTCTCATAAAAAAACATGTTAAACTGAGCCCTGGCACTCTACCAACTACTTTTAGATAGCCACGGCTTTTCCATCGTGAGCTATGAATCTTTATAAAAATATATTTTTAAAACGTGTTAGTTCTGATAGGTAATTGTTATTACGCATGAAAGCTGTTTCGCCTTCCGAAGGCATTATCAAACTGTGGTGAAGCCACTTAAGAAGGTCTTTTTATATTATTGTATACTAGCTGAAATACCCGGAAATTTTGAGGTTGCGATGTGTTGCCCGTACCCCTACCCCTACCCAGTAGTTTTTCTCTAATTTTGAAGTTCTAGTGTGCAAAATTTCATCAAGCTCGAGATAAAATTGTACATTTATATACAAAAAACAATCAAACACTGTCCGCCCGGGACATTCTTCTATATATAATAGATGTTTTCATATTTATTACCGATGCCCTTATTAATTTCCGAGTAAATTGATGGTTATTCTAATGTTTATTACACTCTAAATTTTCCCACTTAAGGATTACACTATTATTTAATGTTTTTAAACTTTAAATTAAAATGGAATTGTACAAAATTAAATTTAAATAAAACAAACAAAAAGTTATAGTAATAATGTGTTGGGAGACATATACGTGTTTATTGATCTCAGCCTTTCCCAATCAAGTTTTTCTACTTCCTCTACTTAAACTACGTAACACATCACTTTATTATGAGCTTTTGAGGTGACAGTGACAACAACACAGAAATGGCATGTAAACACAGGGCACGCCTTTATTTTTTATAAAAACGTTATCTCATGTGTTTTTTAGGGTATACGAGGTGTGTTCAAAAGAAAAAGTGAATTTTGAATTTTCGCGGGCTGTGTACATTCGATTATCGATTTTTTTGTTGTTATGTTGGTACACATATGTTTATCATATGCTAGCATTATCAGATATGTGTACCAACATAACAAAAAAAAAATCGATAATCGAATGTACACAGCCCGCGAAAATTCAAAATTCACCGTTTCTTTTGAAGACACTTCGTAGGTATAAAGTTAAACAGCTACTTAGACGGAAATTCACAGGATAGGACGGAAATATTTGATAACAGATCCATGATTTTAATTTGATATAAACATTTTCGCATCTTTTAGAAATATTATAAATTAATAATCTTCCGCTTTCACTGGGAGATTTCCGATGGAAGGGAGCCAGAGTGCTATGCTCTCCACTCTTATATTGCACAGTTGTTGCTTGGATTACTATTGGTTTTAAGCGGTATTACACCACCCCTCCGCGCTGATGGTTAACCTCACGTCCGCTTGCTCTGGCACAAAAACACGACAGACGACAGAGCGCCATTTATTGTTTTTTTTTTTCGTGTGAACACCGCAAAACTGCATGAAAGAAGCAGTAGGACTATGACATTCCGAATTGATTCATGTTGTAAGGCTGAGGAGAGTATGGAGGGGATAAACAAGGGGACGGTTTGGAACTAGTTGACTATTCAAACATGACTTACGCTATTTAAAGGAACGTTTCGATTCTGAATGGTGATCTTTTACTAAGTGATACTGAGGACATCTACCAATCTGGATTAGACGAAGCGTTAGCGTCTAACCGCCCTGCGATGTCAAGTTATACCATAAAAGCAAATTCGGACAAAGAAACTGCATATATTTTGTAACAAAACTCGACAACATCCTTCCCCCAGATATAAAATGAAGAGAAAATATTAATGAGTACAAGTCAAGAATTAAAGTCTGGCTAAAAGAGGTCAATAAAATAACCTTAAAACACAATAAAAACGACACGGAAGACGCACTTAATTAGATGACATCAAATTAAATAATCCGCCTCAGCACGGGACCCCCTAGTGAGGAGGACTAACGGGAGTTCTTCCCAACCCGGCCGAGTTAAGCCGAAATTTTGCCTCAACACTGTTCAAATGCACAAAAAAGCTCTTCCCAACGAAATTATCGATCAAATTTACGAACAATTTGGGATATCGATTTCTGTGGATTAAATACCTCCCAACAGAGGACTAGTTACAAAAAAGTGTCAACGGGGTGAAAAAATGACAGTGAAATGTCAAACGTCATTATTGGTTAGCGATGTATTTATCGCGATTCAAATATTGAATGACAAAGATTTTTCCGTTATCGAATGTCAAAACATGTTTTTTGTATGTTTTAAATAAAACTGAAAAGAATCAAACTCATTTTACTTATTATAAGCTACGCTTTGTCTTGTTTTACAAGAAAAATAAATGTCAAAATGTACGCCTACGAAAGTGGGCGGGCACCTCCATAGACAATTTATGATAAAAAAATGCTTGGAAACAGGCAAACAGAGCGAATGCTAAACAGAATGCTAGGCTCATCTGTGCCTTAGATTGATCATTCGAAAAGTTGGGAAGAACGGCCGTAAGAAATAAACACAAATAAGAACAAATGGTTTACAAAATGTAACAATTAAGTGTAATTCTGAAAAAAAAAATTCTTGCACCATATTTTGCGTTTTCACATGCTTATTATTATAGTCGCAAATAAAAAATAATGATAAAACGTACAATTAAAAAAAAAAAAATTACCATTGGATTAGGCATAGTTAATAGGCCATTATCTCCCAATTATTTTGTCGACGTAATAATTGCGTCACCGTGACTTCTTTCACATTGTTTGAAGTGTGGAGAATAATGATAATAATTGACGAATCAATGTAACCGTTATGGTAGCAAGCCTTAAAATTGTATAATTTGTGTGTTATCGCTTTGATGCTTCCACTAAGTACACACTAAATGCCTAGTGCTTGCTGCATGGCGGATTCCTTTATTTGTCTTCTCAATGTGCAGCTGCTATAACAATTTATCAAACACATATTCCTACGGCCGATACAGTAAGATGATTATTCAATTCACCAAGCTATCTATTAATAGAAACTGAAGGCGACTTTGTACTCAGGTTTTTTTATAAATGTTTTTTTTTAATATATATTGTTAACTTTTTCAATTTTTTTATTAATTTTCACATTTTAAGGTGGGGTATAAGTATAAAAAAATTTATATATATTAAATAATTTTTTTCATAGTCCTCCTCACTAAGAGATCCTGTGCTGAGGCGAATTAGATTACGAATAGAGGGGTTTCAGCGACTTATATATTTCAACTTCAAGGTTTGGGCAGGTATTTCCAGTAATTTCTATGACGTTGTTTTAAGAATACTAGTCCGTTCTTCTTCTGTTAATTCCTTAAGCCGAGTTTTGCTGGACTTGATGCAATTATTGATGGAATTATTTTGCTTGCTAAACAGGTGTAAGTAGTATTACACTTAGGTGCATTTAGCTTGTCAAGTTGCTTTGCTCTGGTATTATGATTATGAGGAATCATAGCCAGTTTTTCCTTTTTAGGATGATGAATGATTTTTTGAATACTTGGAACGTCGAAATGTTTAAAATTTTCCGTTGTTGACGTCCTTGTGGTAGTAACTAGTGGGCCAAAACCGAATATCAAGTATCTGAGACCGGACAGCAAATAGTAACGGGCTATCCCATACCCATTCTAGTTTCAATATGTGTTTTAATTTTTACGTGATTACCGCACAAGGGTTCTACCTACTCGATCCAGTGAAACCGCGATTTGAGGTATGCTGCAAGGCTGAAGGAAGTTGGAAGAAGAAGGATTATGGGAAGAGCAGGGTTAAGAAGTACCAGGGTATTGAGATCTGGTCAGCAAGAACGGCTAATGCCATTTCAAGGAACGAATCGATTCTGAATGGTGGTCTTTCCAACTTTACAACTTCGAACGTTGGGCGATCGTGTAGACCAGTGGTGCCCAACCCATGGGCCGCGCCGCCTGCTTAAAAATCAAAATAATTTTTTGAAAACATCGTCAATTATACAGCTTAAAATAATTATCAAATGGTACCGGGCCGGGAAAGGGCCTGCTTAAAAAAATGTCAACAAACCAGGCGAATCTAGCATGCATGCGAAAGAAGAAGATCAAATGCTGGATAGTGCTGATCAAATATCTCCATGACATATTTGGATTCAATCCTCTTCTGGATTAAATGTGGTAGAATGTCTCGATCAGCCATCATAGTTCGTTCCACATATTCCATTCATCCATCCTTGTTCTTAACATTGAGCTACCTACATAAAGTTCTTATCGGGAATGCTTGATATCAACACTTCAGAAGCTCGCCGAAAAATATTTTTAGGTAAACATTTTAATCTAAAGATAATCTCTGGAACCATATGTAATCCACCTGTGTTGAAAAAGATAAACTAATATGTTCCTGATAAGTATATTCGTGGGAGATCCTATACACTCTTTTATACTTCGAAAGCGAGAACTTCTGTTTACCAGAACACGCCAATCAGCAGAGGGACTCAACTGCTCGATGTTGATTGACCGTTGACATTTTCAATATCACTTACAGACAGTTTAAGTCACAAAATACATAGAAAACTGCCCCCATGACTTTCTATACTTTTCCAATCAAACCTTTCACTAATTTTTTCCTAATGTATTTTAATTTCTGTAATATAGTGTACAACTGTTTTATGGAGACTTGAAAAAAAAATCATTGGAAGATACTAATTCATTGAGTAATATCTAGAAAGTCTCCGAGAGCTGTCTGGTATCTTAGGGGTGAATGTGAATGAATTTAAGGACCTGCCATCAAGTCTGAAGATCGTTCCAGATAAAATTATTTTGGAAAAAATCCATTTAAATCCAAGGCCGTTTAGTAGCGTACCAACATCGGATCCGTACAAACTGAGTAAACAGCGAGCGTGGTATTATTGAATGAAGACTGGCTTAGCGACAGTAATCTGTTATTTTCATTCTAACGTAGGAAATCGTCAAAAATTCACTAAGCAATAGGTAACAGCAGAAATAATCTTTTAGGGGATCAACTATCCGAGGGATCAATAGTCGGAGGGATCAACTGTTGGGGGGGCCAACTGTCGGGGGATCAACTTTCATGGAACCAGGTAACACACATAGATACATTACGTTTTAAATATGTTTTTCCATGCCCAAAGTGAAATACTTCATTTGCACATCTCCATTATATTGGTGAAAGAGGATATTTTTCAATAGACTACCGGAAGATATCAGCACGGTCACATCGTAACTTAACAATATCGGATCGATAGGCTTAACTGACGACGATTTTATATCGATTTCCCGAACACGGTTGCGCTCATTAGGTGTGTGGATAGCCAAACCGATATTGGCAAAGAAATAATTGAGAAATCGCCCTAAGATGGCAACACTGGCTGGTATTGTCTATGGATCGGCATTCATAAACGTCAAACGTACGTACGAGTTGACAATATCGAATGAATGTTTTCTGAAATATTACAATATTAAACACTCACTTTAATATACATTGGCAGTCCGCATGAACTTTTGGACATTAAAGGGGGGAGTTAATTGATCACTCATTGATCAATTATATACGATATATTTAGCCATAATTAATATAATAATAGATATTCTGAACAACTTTCTGAATTCCGTTTCTCCAAGCTAGAACGGATTCAATTGATATCATATATACGACGTCTTTCTATAAGGAAATCGAGTCTAAAAATTTAATTAAACGAATTTAAAAAAAAATTCATCAGAATTTAAAAAAATATATATAAATATGTAATGACTTCCCAACTTTTTTTTCCAAAGATAGTTTTCATGGATAAAATGGTTTCAATTTCTGCTCCAAATCTATGGACGGTCGGTTTTGATCAGTTTTGAGGTTAGAATGTCAAATGTAAAAACAAGGATGAGCTTTACCGTATATAATTTTATATTCCATTCATTGTAAAACATAACTAAACACAAATAATAAAAGCATGTACCTTTTTAGAAACTTTAACTCAAAGATTAACAATAGTGTTGAGCATTAACATTATAATATACGTATTGCTAATTGGTGTGCTCATGAATACTCTAATTTATTTCATTAATAATAGTTTTTTATATTGAACGACAATGATAGAGCTTCAATTCACCCAAATTATGTTTAAATTTCGCCAAAACTAAAAAAAATACATATTTAAAATACAAAACAAAACCGAAAAATAATACAAATACTAATCCAAGAACAGAATGCGCGCGTGACGTCAGATGTTCCAAATCCAATGGTACCAACATAGCAAGGTGTTTGATGAGATGATTTTTTATGCACTTTTAAATAACGATTTATAAATTCTACGAAAAATTATATAAAATAAAAGTTACGGCCTCCATGGTCGAGGGGTAAGACTCTCGACTACGAATCCGAAGGTCGCGGGTTCAAATCCCGGCGTGCGCAAGTAAATTTTATATTAATTAATTTGTGTTGTTTCACAATTAATTCATTTAGAAAATATATATAGTATATTTGCGCACGGTGAAAGAGCACCATTCAGAATTGAAACGTTGCTTGAAATGGCTTTCAGCCGTGTTTGGTGACCAGATCTGAATAGCCAGATATTTCCCCACCTTCATCTCCCCCTCCCCAATACCTTCAGCCTCACAACGTTCCCCAATTGGTAATGCCATAGTCTAACTGGCTCCAGACGGTTGGGAGCAGTTGGGACTCTTGTGCGGTATTCATATAAAATAAAATAAAATACATATATTCAGAATTGGCGTTTGCTGGTGTACATGAATACATATTTTAAAGGCCATTATATTTTTTACCGGAGTTCCTTATTCTACGAGCTTCATTAGTTCGCCTCCGTCCATTAATAAGCTAGTACTTTTGCATAATGAATGACCTTATTAAAAAAGTAGTGTACATCGACAGTTAACTGAAGCTTATCTGACACCCAAGAGGCCGCCCTAAATCTGGCGGGTTATGTCTACCGGCTGTCATTATTTTTATATCAATTATTGACCGTGCTCGCACACACCGCCTAACGCCGCCTCATGACCATAGATGACAGATTTAGTCAATATAGTATTGATATAGGATTTTATCGATCGACCGTGCCAGGGCCCCTGAAGCATTAATGATAAAATTAAATATTTAACTCTGTTAAGAAATATCTTAAGACAATCTTAACACAACAAAAAAATGTTTTCAATTGAATTAACATTACAAAAATTCGGAAATTTACTTGTTTCCATAATTTTTTTTTCTTCTTTTAAATACGTACATTTGTACTTATTTTTAATTACACTATCTTAGTTATGATATATAATATAATTGTCTCTTTATACCACATTTACTGTATGTATATATTTATTTAGGCATGTTTATTTTTTCCTTAACCAAACTTTTATGTACTTCTACCTACTATAACACATATATATATACCATATCGACCCCTTTGAATAACAAGGTTCCATCTAACACGGCACTCTTATAAGCCTTAAAGTTACTCTCCTTGAGCATATTATCGCGTGACATTGGTATGTTAGATGGAGCCTTGTTATTCCAAGGGGTCGATATATTAAATTACTCATCTTCCATCCACAAGCAAATGTTTCTATTGGAAAAATAGTTAAAAATCTGAGATTAAATCTGTAATATAAAACCACGTAACAAAAAGTTAATATATAAATTATTCACCAACAGGATTTGACGGCGCTGGTTACGATCTCCAGCTACGAATCCGGAGATCGCGGGTTCAAACCTCGGCGTGCGCAAGAAAATTTTATTTGATTAATTTCCGTAATTTCAGAAATTATTCATTAAAAATAATATATGGCATATTTGCGGTACGTTCCAGAGTGGTAGATACTGCCAGTATCGCCCTAGTGAAAGATTACCATTCAGAATCGAAACGTTGCTTAAAATGGCTTTAGTCGTGTTTGGTAACCAGATCTGAATAGTCAGGTACTTCCCCACCTTTATCTTCCTCTTCCCCTCCCCATTACTTTCAGCCTCACAACATGCCCCAATTGGGGATGCCATAGTCTCACTGGTTCCAAACAGTTAGGAGCAGTTGGGACTCTTCTGCGGTATTTACATTTTTTAAAAGGTTAAAATTGTTATATATACTCATTAGTAATAAGACATTATATACAATTGTATGAGATTGATAGAAATTAAATGTGCACTCTTCACCGTTATTAAAAATCCGAAACAATAAAATTATTAACTTCACGCAATTTGATATTCGGAAAATTTTCTAGGGCGCATTCGTATAATGTTGTATCAAGTTATGTTAATTTACAGGGAAATTACAGAGAAGAGAACAATAATCCAAGACAGTCATTTGAAGTGCACAGCGAACGGTGAAGATGGTAATAAGACACACGAGGAAATATAATAATATGCATAAAGCAAAAACGGAATATAAAATGAACTGTAACGCAGTACAAGCGGTTTTAATATCGGCTGAACATAACAGAATGCTAGAATTAACTTCAATTTGCCATGCGAATAAAAATCGTCCAACGGAGAATATCGCTGCGAATACCATTCAGAATCGAAGCATTGCTTAGAATGATGTCCAGATTAGTGGTGGGCGAAGCGGCTCGGTTTAGTGAGCCGGATCACTAAATCAGCTCTCTGTAAAGACAATCCACATGAAAACTGGACGAAAAAAGTATCGTGTAAGAGCGTCTTAAGGACGTCTTTGGGGTGGCCAAGGGAGCGAGGGTGAGGGCATGGTGCGGGGGGACGCGAACCGTTGTTCAATCGAGCCGGATCACCGAACCGGTACACTACAAAGAGCTGATTTAGTGATCCGGCTCACTAAACCGAGCCGCTTTGCCCACCACTAGTCCAGATATAGTGGTGGTTTTCTCTAGAGTAATAATAATAAAGATCGATTAAAAATATGAGAACATAAGACTAACTTGCATTACAACATAATAAAATTATAAACAGTGCGCAGTTATAAATAGGTGCTGCACTAAATGGATTCCAACACATGTGAGCTGAGCGCACGATCCCAAGCAAAAATTTCATAGAAAAAACCGAAACGACACAATCCCCTGACGGTGAAAATAATTAATCTGGGATGAACAATGTTGAAGTTTGTTCCCAACGCTAACGAAGGAATGTTTAGACACATGACCTCGCAAGTGGACGAGTGCCACCGAGATGGCCCCCTACGGTCATTTTGGCTGCCGGCTGAACTTTGCACAATAAGGATTCAAGTTAAATATTATTATTATAAATGTCAGTAGTAAATATTTGTAAGTTTTTATTTTTTTTATTTGTGCATTCTCTAACCGTTTGCTTTTAATGGCATTTGTAAATCAACTAGTAAAACGTACAGATTATAATGCATACCGTTGTTTTCATATTCAAAATTCAATCCGTTTTTAGATAAGATGTTATACTCCTAAGTTAAGAAAGTTTCGACAAACGCCGTACTGTCACAAGTCGCTAGTAATTATAGTACCCCTCACACCAACTTTATTTAAATTATGTGACTGCCGCTGTATTCGACGATTCACCGAAGGACAAGTTCTGATGAAATATAATATCTTCTCGTGAATTTCTGATTGAACCCAGACTACCATTTTCCCTACTCCCTTCAGCCATACAGGATACTCCAATTGAGGATGCCATAGTCCACTGGAAGCAGTTGGGACTCGGTATTAACATAAAAAGGGCACATCATAATTGTTGTCAAATATGCAGCTAATTTCGATCATACAAATGTTGTTTTTTATCCACCGGTTCAGACATAAGTTTTCTACTCAAGAAGTAGAAGTAGCAAAACACCCATAAAATCATACTGCATAAAAGATAATTAGAACAAAATTACAGTTAACACGAACCGTTGCAGCAGTTTTCTGTGTGACGACTTCCATCCATCATCATGTCATTTAGGCAATACAAAAGCCAGTCAGTCAACCAGCATCAATTGAAAATATATATTAATTTACTGTTAGTGGTCTCATTGAGCGAACAAAATGTTCATCAACTCAGCACTGAACTGTCTCATTATTATTGTTTTTTTAGGGTTACTCACAGATCAAATAATATATAGAGATAACGCTAACACGCGAGGAGAAACCAAAATAAGGAGGGCCGAGGGACGAACTAGGCGTGCCTCCGATTTAAGTAAAACGGCAAAATAGTAAAAATATTCGCCATTTTACAAAAACCGAATATTTAGTTTTACTCTTTAAGGGTCCAGTATAAGACCGCGTATTCACCGCCGTTAGGAATTTTAGGCCTCAAACTTAAAACCACGGACACCGCGATCCGGCAGCAGGATTGGGGAAATGTGGATAATGTAGACCACGGCGGATTAAAAAAAATGTTCAGCGTATTGATGCAATACGAAACAAAAAACATTTGCTCTATATTTTTTTCGTTTATTCGCCGTATAAAAATAAATAAATAGAAGCTTGACAGACTTAACTTAGCATCTGTTGGTAATAGGATAGGGTAACTGATGAGAATATGTTTTTTTCAATTTATATATAATAATACCAATTTTGACAGTGAAGGGGTAATTTTTCGGTGAAGGTTAATTAATATTTTTTAAAGTAGGATAAAGATTCTACAATTTGAAATGAAGAAAAACTTTCTTTGTTATCATTCTTCGCATTTGATTTCAGTTCACTTCCAAACACTTTAATTCCGATTTTGAACCAAATCGGTAGAGAACTCAAAATTAAAAATGACCATCGAAATTACTCAGGTTGACATTAAATTTGACTTCAGCACCCCCTAACATGACTTACGCCGCTTTCTAACCAAATCGGTGTGAATATCTAGAAATTCAAAATAGCCGCTAAAACTATGGATTTTGATAGGCACAGATCGGCATACTTATACATGCAGTCAGGGGCGTCAAGATTGAAAATTATATGGGCACAAAAAATGTTAAGATTTTAAAAATAATTCGTTCATTCATTAGTTTTGCTGTTGACCGCCTGCAAAGATCTAATCTTGTAGATCTGTACCACGTCCGTCAGTTTTTTTCCAGTGCGCAGGCCTTTATATTGTGCCGTATAATAAATTAATCACTTTTTGGACCATCTTAAAGAACGTTGCAAAGAAATGTGATTACAACAAAAAAAAAATCGAAAATACGTAATTCCTACATTCCGGTGGCAGTTTAACACCTCTCTTCCCAGCTATTCGTCATAAAACAGACAGAAATATCGAATTTCAAATCGACGTCCGCTCGCTCTGAAGGACTTCTCACAACTGATTTACTCCGGCGAAATAAATCGTTTTATCAACAATCGCGCGGGCCAGAAATTGTCATACGTTTTTTGTATGACGGAACTGAATTTAAAAATTCCTGAACTTTGAGGGAATTACAGTGAAAATCTAGATTTACTGAATTATTTTCAATAAACGCTTTTGGTTCTTGATCTTATTTACTCTGAGATTGTGGAAGGATTTTGATTAAATATGTTTGTAATGGGTGCAGTTAACATAACGGCGAAGGCACTGTCGAGCGTTTTACTTAAAATTACTGCAGGTATTTCATATATAATATAAAAGGTTACAGTTTAAGAATTTACGTCACTGAAAACCTTAGACACTTTCGTAACTTTCGGTTAAGAATTTGCAGATAAATTATGTGTTGTATTGCTTACGTTAGCATACTGCGAAGTGACGTTTAGCGCCTTATTTGAGTCTTCCCCCTTAATAAATGTTTATATTCTTTCCTCAGTCAAATTCACGCGAACCAAAAGTGGACGCCAGTGAACTAGACTGGTGGCAAAATGAGTTTCATGTTATGTACCTACTCACCTGATCCTAAACTGTCTACCTACTTTAAAAATTCCTAGCTTTTGTTTACCTTAATTTTGACCAGACAAAACGTCACCCAGTACCCTTTTATTATTGTAGCTATTTAAGTATCCCATCTCAGAATTATAAATACCTAATAAAACTATCACCAAGGCAAAACCCAAAGTCAATTGTAATTGCCAATGGTATTTATTGTCATATCCCCCAAATTGTAAACCAATCTATTGTTCTTTGTAAGTTCCTTTATAAACCTTATGTATCCTATATCCCGGGTTCATTCCTCCTACATATCGCTATGGTACAGTTGTGTCTCAGCTCATAATGCTTTCATCTTATATCTTATAAACACCTAAACAAAGTTTTTGACTTTATACTAAATCTACAACCTGACCCAGCAAGGAGATATGTATATACATAATAAACAAGTGAAGAGACAAAGGTACATTCAGTGAAGAATAGTCAAATGGTCCCCAAGAACAAGATGTATTTAATCGGTGTTCAAAGATGTATTTAATCGGTGCCCGCAGATACTTTAATAGTACACAACTGCTGACCCTGTACAAATCGCAAGTGCGCCCCATTGTAGAATTTGGCAGCCACCTCTGGTCGGGAGTCCCAAAATATCTGAAAAAAAACCTTGACTCTGTGCAGAAACGGGCGGTCCGTTGGATAGATTCGCCTATCTTAACAAATGGGTTGCAATCTTTGGAGCACAGACGTCGGGTGGGAATGCTGTCCTTGTTCCACCGGTATTTTAATGGAAGATGCTCCGAGGAACTAGCGTCATTGATCCCTTCGGCACCGGTGCATAGTCGGGAAACACGCCAAACGCGCGCCCAACATTTGCACACGGTTGACATTTGTCACATGAGAACGGGTCGCTTCTACGACTCGTTCTTGTGTTCAACAGCTGGGCTGTGGAATGATCTGCCGGCCTCTGTGTTTCCTCCATTCTATAACATGGGTCTCTTCAAGACCCAAGTTCACTCCTTCCTATCCTCTAAAAGATCCTCCACACAGCATCCCCAAAGATGATATAGGCCTTGAGGGAAATTGTTTCCTCCTTGGTCTCCTGTGTGGAGTTACTGTAAACAAAAAAAAAAAAAAACCGAAAGGTAAGTAAGTGACAATCAAGGCAAGTCTACTCATTCTGATGGCAGTGGTGAGTAGAACTACGGTGCTTATGCTCATTTGGGGAATGTTGTGAGGTAGACCTGTGAATTGGTCAAGGTGTTTTCTTCCATTACATAACTCTGTACCTGTCATTGGTCTGTGTTATGTTGTTTATAAAGTCCACTGTTATGCAGATGACGTGATATTACGAGGTGAGGTAAGTGGAGTGTATACCGCAATCATCTAGCCCCACGTTCAAAGAGAAAGAAATCGCATGGCCATCTGCGGCAAACGTCATGTGCAACGAACTAAACCATACTAAATCAATACGACATACACGCCGATGCTCCTTACAACACTGTGCTGGCGGGGCAGCATTCTTTACGTAATAGTTCTCGCAGAGACATTGAAGAATTTATAGTATACAAGGTCTATCAGGATGTACCCGAGAGACTTAAACCAGTGATTCATTCGAGTAAAAAATGTAAATGGTATTTCAATTAAAATAAAATAAATGTACATTAAAATTTTTTTGGAATAACTTATTGAAGCTTATAAACCTCGTTGTAATATATTTTTAATCATTGAAGATAACAAATTAATTAAAAATTACTTCGTATTCACCACTATATCAACATGTTTCGAAAGCAATGTTTTCTTCATCGGGAATATGTAGAATACTAAAAAATAATAATGTCAAGTACAGACAGATGATAAACGTAGAACGCAATAATGTAAGAATAGAAAAATTATAAACATAAACAAAAATTTATTAAAGTAGTTTATTATTAGAAAACATTGAAAAACAAATTTATATTATAAATTATTTTTATTATTAATTTTAATAGGAAAATAAAATCAATCTATTTTTAAAAAAATGTGATTAATAATTAAATTTAATTCACTATTAACGATTTTTCTGATTTCTAAAATTTCAAATTTGTCAATTATAAACCGGTTGTTTTTGTATGTAAAATTTTTAAACATTTATTTATATCGAATGAATGATTGGTTTCTAAAATATGATTGGCAAATTCAGAATAATTGGTATTATTTTAATACCTTAGGTATTCCTTAACTCTAATACTGAAATTTCTACAAGTCTTTGAAGATAATATTAACAACTGATATCGTTATATTTATCTTCTCTGTGTCTTTTCCGTTTCTTGTTTTGATTTAAGAATTAGTTATGTTATCTCCAATGAAAAAATACCACAATGAAGTTTATAAGCTCCAATAAGTTAATGATAATAATAATAATAATTGGATGATTTGTATAGCGCCGTTTTTGTGAAAAATCACCTCAAGGGCGCTGTGCAAATATTTCTTAACTAATTAAGTACAAACAGATACAGAAGAACAAACTTACCTGGCAGGTCGCTTCAGATGAACACAGTTTTATTAGAAAATGTATTTATAGAGATGATAGTTTTACATGCTTATTTGTTGCTCCTTTTCTATTGATATTACATTTATTAGAAGATTGGTGGCACAAGAAGAGTTGGTATTTATTGAAATACTTATAATTTTTAGGACTGGAAAGTATTCATAAATGGAATTTTAGGACTGGAAGATATCTATAAAATTACCTGAAAAAGCGTAAGAAGCTTTTAATAAATATTAACATTTTTTTTATTTTTTTTACACACTGGTTTACGGTGTTGCGGGCTGTGGACGCATTTTTTGTAAAAGATGGCGGTGGGGCGGCGATTGTTAGCGCGCGTATGGACTCAATTTTTTCGAGAAAAAACTTGGAAAAGATATCCGGAGCGATGTCAATTGTATTTTGTGCACGAACATCGGCAACAACTATCTTAGCCGAGTTCCAAAGACGACGCGGATTTATACGTTCCGAGTGAATCCTATTTGTCCAATATTCAGACCTTTTCGAACGAATTAAGATTGTGTACTCTTTTTGAGCCTGTATCCAATCGTTTCGTGAGGTAACCCCTGACTGTCTGTAGGACCTCTCCAATTTCCGCATTACTCTCTTCTGATTATTTAAAATTAAAGTTATTAAAAAAATAATAATCCTAGACTAGAAAAAGTTAACAGATGTCCCATATTAATAAAAATCGGATTGGTATATCCGAGATACTATTTAACAATTATAAATAAATTCGAGAAGAATCTTGTAGTTATAAGAAGGTAGCATCCAAAAAAAGGTAATTAATCGAGGATGATATTGACAATTCTTATAAGTCGAAGTATGATATCGACAAAAATGACTGGATAAATTGGTATAGCCGTCGCTCAGTTGGCATAGAGAGCAGGTTCCGGATAGACCATGAGGTCCTGGGTTCGAATCCCAGCCGCTACCGTTATCTTTTTGTTTTCTGTGTCTTTTCGGTTTCTGGTTTCGATTTGGGAGTTATTAATATTACCTTCAATGATTAAAAACATATATGTGTCCGACCTTTACTATGTGTGTGTGGGTGCCACGTTGTAACCTATTTGTATGGTATAAACTATTTTGTAAAACCCCTATATCAAATCAATGTTTATTTATGCAATATTAGATTCATCCTTGAGGTGATTTTTCACAAAAACGGTTACATACCTACGAATATTATCCAATTATTATAATAAAATGGTCAAATTCTTCTATAGCGCCGTTTAGTGACTGAAATCAACTCAAGAGCTTATGTATATATGTTTTAAGACGTTTTTTAAAGATTTCTAAATTGCTTTCTGACCTCAAACCAAAAGGAAGATTATTCCAAGAACGTGGGCCCAGTACATTGAAATCTCAGTCCCCAAATTTAGCAGCATTCGTACGAGAGGGTTCAACCAGTCTGTTCGACGCACCGCACTTGGGCGATCTGAGTGTGAGTTGCCTCTGAGTAAGATTGTCCCTCACGCAGAGATGATCAGTCAAGTAGGATGATGCCAGCCCGTTCAGTTCTTTATACCATATACCATAAGATAAATGTATTATTACTATTACTCAAACGATTTCCATAAATTATTCACAAATTTGACTAATTACTATAGTTAAGTTACTATTGACCTAGTGAGGGCACTGTCAACCATAACATATTCGTATATATGTTAATTTTATGTGTTTTATTCCATAGATAGGAGAAGGGTTCCAAACCGGTCGATCGCGAAGCAAATTTGGTCGATCCCAATAAATTACGATTGCTAAATTTAATATCCATGCGGTGTGACGAATTGATTTTGCTAGGTTCGTGCTCGTCTCGTTAATGGTCAAGGTTTTAAAAAAACAATAAAATTTCTTGTACGATTCTTGTTAGAAGTCGATCGTAATATAAATTAAGATAAATGGTAGCTCTAACCCTAAGAAGGTTGGGACCTTTTTCCAGTCATTAATGCTTACTAAACATCGGTTTACAAGAATTATGAAAGCCGAAATATGTGCCTGAAGTATAGGATAAAAATGGGAGAGACTTTTGGAACCTGTTATTTTTTTTTTAATTTTGGGGGGGTGGCCTTTTTGATAAGAACTTTAAAAATGATCGATTCCCAAAAACCATTTTTTCAGAAAAGACAAGAAAATCGACCATTTTATCGACAAAATTAATGTAACCGAAACATTGAAATATGAACAATTTAAAAAGCAAATAACTCCCCGAACTTAGATAATGATATATTGTACCCTTAATGTATACCATC